>JXCR01097408.1:34116-97256 GCA_002079205.1 Phalaenopsis hybrid cultivar | reverse complement strand
CTTTTTTATTGAGTTGAGAAAAAGTTAAACTACGGAAAATTCTGAACGTGTGAAAAATCTATAAGTGTTTGATATATATATATATATATTACATAAAAAATATATTCAAGCACAAATCTCGAAACAATTTGATAATAAATTACACTAAAATTTTGTTACTTCGGGGCGGCCAGAAGAATTGATTGGCTAACATATTCTTCTGGCTAACATCAATCATTAATCATAGACCTTCCAAACCAACTCAATGATGCATGCCCAAATTTACCTCTGCCAAATGGCTTAAGTTTATACAACCGATAGAAATTATCTTGACAGATTATTAGTCGACCAGATCAGTCTTGAGGACTTTCTTCAATGGTTCAGCCGCCCGCACTAACCCAAAGGATCGACCGGCTGATGACCTCCATTCAGCAGATGGACCAGCAGCACTAATCATTTCGTCTCTTCAGCCCCAACTGATTTAGCCAAAAGGACAACTAGGCACTAGGCTTACAAGGGTATAATTCCTAAAATAATCTGTCCAACGCTCCTTAAAGCAGAGTTAAAAATGTATTTTTTTTTCATTGCATTCCCTTTCCTATAAATGGAGATGTCGTATCATGTAATATAACTTTTGGCCCTTCCCCCTCAACATGTATCAAAAATATTCAATTATATAAGAAGGTTCACAAAAGCTTAAAAATACCCCATTTTGCCTCAGTAAGGGCAAATTTGGATTTAACAATTTGAAAGTTGCGGTGACTGTGANTAATAGACTTGAACATGACCATTGAGTCCATCTTCGAATAAATAATCTAGAAAAACAGAAGAAACAACAAAACAAACGTATTTTGATCTAAGAACACAAGGAAAACATCCGAGGAGCCATTCCAAAGTAAGCGAGCTCGAATTAGCGAGATCTGGCACGGGGTAAAACCTGAGGATTGAGGAGAAAGCCTGATCCTTGATGGGGTTTCGTGAATGAGGAAACAAAATGGGAGAGAATGGTGCCGGTTGGGTTGTTAAAGTTGGGAGAGTAGAAATGTGGACGACAAAATCGAGGACAAATTAGAAGAGCCCCGTTTTACGACGTGAAAAATAAAAAGAAAAAATTTATTTAGTATTCTCTCGTGTTATTGTGTATTATTCAGGTATTATTATGATGATATTTATATATTATTATGTTCTGGGATATTCCTAGTGTTATAATAGCATAATAACACATCAATACCACCACAATAACGTCTAAATAATGCGGGAAAACACAAGAGAAATATTTCATCACAGAAAAGCGCACGCTTTTTTTTTTTTTCTTGAGATTTGATTGTGGGTCCTTGAAGTCATGTGTCCACATATCAGGGGACTCTGAATGCATCTCTACATTAGGAGTACTGATAGAATAATTTTCCTTTCTGTTCTTCGAGAAAAATTTATGATAGAGTATTTGTANGCACAAAAATTTTGTTACTTCGGGGCGGCCAGAAGAATTGATTGGCTAACATATTCTTCTGGCTAACATCAACCATTAATCATAGACCTTCCAAACCAACTCAATGATGCATGCCTAAATTTACCTCTGCCAAATGGCTTAAGTTTACACAACCGATAGAAATTATCTTGACAGATTATTAGTCGACCAGATCAGTCTCGAGGACTTTCTTCAATGGTTCAGCCGCCTGCACTAACCCAAATGATCGACCGACTGATGACCTTCATTCAGAACATGGACCAGCAGCACTAATCATTTCGTCTCTTCAGCCCCAACTGACTGAGCCAAAAGCACAAGTAGGCGCTAGGCTTACAAGGGTATAATTCCTAAAATAATCTGTCAAACGCTCCTTAAAGCAGAGTTAAAAATGTATTTTTTTTTTCATTGCATTCCCTTTCCTATAAATGGAGATGTCGTATCATGTAATATAACTTTTGGCCCTTCCCCCTCAACATGTATAAAAAATATTCAATTATATAAGTAGGTTCACAAAAGCTTGGAAATACCCCATTTTGCCTCAGTAAAGGCAAATTTGGATTTAACAATTTGAAAGTTGCGGTGACTGTGGAGCATGCTACTAACAAGAAGGAAAACAACACCTAGCAAAAGAAGCCCACCATAGATACACTCCTAACATATAGTGTCATGGAGTTTAGGCAGCAACAGATCCAAGAGTAGAAAAATCATGTTTATGTCATCTTCTGATAGATTTTGGCTCGGAAGTGAGAACCACCCCCGGAATGTATAGCAGTCTCCTCAAGGTCGGGGAACTCCCCTACAGGAAGTCAACCAATGGCACCTTGACAGCTCTCAACCAACTTCGGACGATTGATGTCAATCCAAACATAGACCCCTACGTGAAGGATACAATCACCCCAGCTTGTTGAGGGCAGATAGAGGGGACCTGCGTCGAGGTGTATCCCCCATTGGGTCAAATATAGACTAGGGGAACTCAAAGATTTCATATGCTTCGACTTATAGCCAACACTCAGGAAACTCGTACTTGAGCAACGAGGCCAAAAACGATGTCAAAGACGACTAATAGGCAAATACATAAAAAATGACGTACAACGCTCCCGCATCGTGAACCTTGGTCTCTGAACTTGAATCAAATAAGGCTCTAGATCTGGTTCCCTTCTCAATAGCGCCGGGCTTCGATGAAGGGTGCTAAGAAAATCATCCCAGTAGCAAGATTTAAAGATTACCCTCGTGAAAGCAGCTATGAGATATGTTTATAAGCCTAACACAAGAGATAATCCTATAAGAGAAAATATGACCAAGCAACTGAGAAGTGGAAAGTGTAATGCATGGGCTGGCCATCAATAACAAAAACTGATAGCGACATAAGATGTCTAATCGATACATAATTTTCCAAAAATTAAAAAAAGAGTAAGACCCCTTATCGGTATGGCATCGAAGCTTGACCGATAATGACGTCTAACGTCTTACTCAACATCAAGTATTGAAAATCCCATCTCCTAGCTCGGCACAAGTCTAGTCCTAAAGATAATTCCTCACTCATTAGCGATAAGATACACATTGAGTGGCATGCAAATCATCTTTGAGGTGAGCATGGTTATCCCTCATGGAAGTAGTGACAAAATATGTGTTTAGCTTAAGGTGAGACCCGATCAAGGAGACTACTTAACAGAGTAAAAGAGATATGGAAGGAATAAGACTTGAGTCAAGCAGTTAATATAAATAAAAACTGACATAAAAAAAACATCTCAAAATTGATCACTTTACCACANGACAAAATATGTGTTTAGCTTAAGGTGAGACCCGATCAAGGAGACTACTTAACAGAGTAAAAGAGATATGGAGGGAATAAGACTTGAGTCAAGCAGTTAATATAAATAAAAACTGACATAAAAAAACATCTCAAAATTGACCACTTTACCACGCACAATATCGCAAGCAATCGAGTTGTAAAGGAGAATACAACAAAATTAAAGTGACACGGGTGTAAAAATGACAAAGTTTTCATTATAAGAAATTTTATATACAAGTATTCTTCATGACTATACAATTCAAATGACATCAGCCGAGCAAAACAAAATTTATTCCTAATTACAGGGATAAACAGAAGAA
Source organism: Phalaenopsis hybrid cultivar (assembly GCA_002079205.1). Lineage (NCBI taxonomy): Eukaryota > Viridiplantae > Streptophyta > Magnoliopsida > Asparagales > Orchidaceae > Phalaenopsis > Phalaenopsis hybrid cultivar. The sequence goes on along the minus strand of JXCR01097408.1, from coordinate 93,697 downwards.
AATCTAAGAAGTTCTCAATCCACAGTCGCGGTCGCATCCTTCCCGACATCTCCTACTGATTTTTCATTATCATCCTCTAGTCGNAATGACATCAGCCGAGCAAAACAAAATTTATTCCTAATTACAGGGATAAACAGAAGAAAATCTAAGAAGTTCACAATCCACAGTTGCGGTCACATCCTTTTCGACATCTCCTACTGATTTTTCATTATCATCCTCTGGTCAAAGATAAGGGTGGCAAAATGCTTCATATCAATCCGCCTGGGGTTGATCAAGCCCTCCTTAACAATACTGCGAGCGACTAAGGGCATGCTTGCATGGCGCTGTTCGGAGAGTCCCTCAACATGCTCTTCGACAGTCACCGCCTTGGCCATTGTTGCCTTCATCTTCTTGTTCTCCTTCTACATAGCTATGATAGTCACCTAGTGCTCCTTCACCTCATTCTCTTGACTCTTAGTAGAGAAGGTCAACCTCTTCTCTGTCTACATGGCCCTTTCATCTGCTTCCTGCAACCAAGCGGCTACATCGGTCATTCCTTACTCAACAATCGCTTTATTCTCCTCCCTATGACAGAAGGCCTTCGCCTAGTTTTGGGCGGCAGACCATGCCATCAAGTGCCACCGATCATTGAATTGGTTGAGGTCCACTATGCCTAGCCTACTTATTATCATAGTGATGAAGAATGTAGACCTTTTTACTATTATGTGGGTCCTTCTCTTTAGCACTAACTATGAGTACCTAGCAATCTAACCTAGCTTTCTAGACTAGCCCATTCTAAGTGATGTGATCCTTGGTTTTGTTTCTTAGTTGGCTAACCAAAATCTCATAGTCAATTTACCTTGTGATAGTTTCCATTATTTAAGTTGGTGAATTTTACATTTATTTTATATTTTGATATTTAATTCATGATTTGGTTAAACTTTTAATTTATTGGTCAAAATAAAAAACAAGGCATTTAATGTTCAAATTTTTGCATTTAGTTTTTTATCCTAGGTGGTGTTCTCTATTAGTTTTCCTCCTAAGTTTGATTTTATGTATTGGTTTAGTACTCTATGTTGAAGCTCCCATGTCAAAAGAGTCTTATATATATGTCATTCAATGCTTACATTTTTCATACTAAAGTTTCATATACATGTTTATTTTTTAATACTACTTCCACACATGAAAAAAAAAAAAATTTTATAAGTACATATGTGTAAATAATTTTATCACACAATGATATTTTTAAGCATGTAAATTAATTAAATGAAAAAAAGTGTGAGTGAAATTGCCCAATCCTTATATGTTTAGAAGCCAAACTTATAAATCACATATTCTCGATTGAAAATATGTTCATTTATAGGTTGAATGAAAATATGTTCATTTATAGGTTAGACACATTAAATGCACAAATCTTATACAAGCTAGCTAGTCATGAGAATGATTTGCAAATGTATATAGATTTGATTGGAATTCTATATATTTTGTGAGCACATGAGAGAATTTTTTTTTCAAAAAAAAAAAGTATTCATTTAAATTTGAAAGAAATTTACTTTAAATTTTAAATATTTTAATTTAATTTTGAAAATATTTTGAGTTTGTTTTAGTTTTTAAAAATATTTTTTTAGATTTTTTTTTTCAAAATGTTTAGTTAGATTTGTTTGTAGATTGAACAAGCTTTACTTAGGTTCCATTAAAAAAAATTATTTAATTTTATTTAAGTTTTTCATTAAAAAAAATTATTTTTTTTTGAAAAAAATTATTTAGGTTTTGTAAAAAATTTGTTTGGGTTTTGTTTTGAAATATTTTATTTAGCTTTTGTTTTGAAAATGTTTTATTTAGGCTTTGTTTTTGAAAAGTTTTATTTTTGTTTTTTTTTATTTTTGCTTGAGTTTTGTTTTGGAAAAGTTTTATATGAGTTTTGTTTTGGAAAAAAAAACTATTTAGATTTTTTAAAAGTTTTTTATTTAAGTTTAAAATTTATAATTATTTATTAAAATTTTTGCTACATATTTAAAAGCTTTAGTTTAATTAGTTCAGATTTTAAGAGCTTGTGTAGACATTTTGAAGTTAGAGCATACATAAAGTTACATAACATTTTCCCCTCCATTTAGAGCTCATTTTTAGTTTATATAAAATTTCTACAAAAAATTAATTTAAAGCACATTTAAATTTATATATATTTTTTAAAAATTAATTTTTTTTGTTCAATTGTATATTTTAATTATGAACATTTACAAATCATTCCTTAAATATCTAATATATAAGAATAATCAACATCAGACATGTAAACGCAACATAAATTTTTACATGAAACATAAATTCCATAACATGAATTTTTGCTTGAAATATAAATAGCACAACTTATATTTTTGCATGAAATTTAAACATCAAAGCTTGAATTTTTATTTGCACGCAACATAAAGACCACAACTTGCATTTTTGTATGTAATATAAACCTTACAACAATGATTTTTTTTTTTTTGCATAAAATATATACATCACAAGNTTATTTAGTTTTGAAAATATTTTGAGTTTGTTTTAGTTTTTAAAAATATTTTTTAGATTTTTTTTTTCAAAAGGTTTAGTTAGATTTGTTTGTAGATTGAACAAGCTTTACTTAGGTTCCATTTAAAAAAATATCTATTTAATTTTTATTTAAGTTTGAAAAAGTTACATAAATTTGCATTTTAATTTTGAAAAGTTTTGCTTTTCATTTTGAAAAAAAGTATTTTTTTGAAAAAAAAAATTGTTTTTAAATTTTTTTTTGAGTATTTTTTTGAAAAGCTTTATTTAAATTTCATTTTGAAAAAAAAAATTCTTGAGTTTTGCTTTAATTTGCTTGAAAAAATTTTGTAAGAGTTTTGCTTTAAATTTTGCTTGATATTTAAGTTTTGTTTTGAAATATTTTATTTTGAGTTTTATTTAGAAATATATTTTATTTTGAAAAAAATTATTTAAATCTTACTTTAAAAATACTTTATTTTATGTTTTGTATTGAAAAAAGTCTTATTTAAGTTTTATTTCATAGAAAAATATTACTTAAGTTTTGTTTTTGAAATCTTTTATAAAAATTTTAGTTTAATAAAATTTTATCTTAGCTTTATTTTGAAAAAAAAAATTAGGTTTTGTTGAAAAATATTTATTTAGGTATTGTTTTGAAACAATTTTATTTAATTTTTGTATTTAAAAGGATTGTTTTTTTAAAAAAAATATTAGTTAATTTTTGTAAAAAACATTTTGCTTTAAGTTTTATTTTGAAAAATTTTTATTTAAATTTTTCATTAAAAATTCTTTTTTTTTTTTTTTTTCAAAAAAAATTATTTAGGTTTTGTAAAAATTTTGTTTGGGTTTTGTTTTGAAATATTTTATTTAGTTTTTGTTTCGAAAATGTTTTATTTAGTCCTTGTTTTTAAAAAGTTTTATTTTTGTTTTTTTTTTAAATTTTTATTTTGGAAAATTTTATGAGTTTTGTTTTGAGAAAAAAAAAATATTTAGATTTTTTTAAAGTTTTTTATTTAAGTTTAAAAATTATAATTATTTATTAAGATTTTTGCTACATATTTAAAATATTTAGTTCAATTAATTCAAAATTTAACAGCTTGTGTAGACATTTTGAAGTTAGAGCATACATAAACTTACATAACATTTTCCCCTTCATTTAGTGCTCATTTTTAATTTATATAAAATTTCTACAAAAAATTAATTTAGAGCACATTTAAATTTATGTATATTTTTTAAAAATTAATTTTTTTTGTTCAATTGTATATTTTAATTATGAACATTTACAAATCTTTCCCTAAATATCTAATATATAAGAATAATCAACATCAGACATGTAAGCACAACATAAATTTTTACATGAAACATAAATACCATAACATGAATTTTTGCTTAAAATATAAATAGCACAACTTATATTTTTGCATGAAATTTAAACATCAAAGCTTGAATTCTTATTTGCACGCAACATAAAGACCACAACTTGCATTTTTGTATGTAATATAAACCTTACAACAATGATTTTTTTTTTTTGCATTAAATATATACATCACAATTTGTATCTTTGCATATAATATAAACATCACAATATGGATTTTTGCTTGCAAAAAATATAAACATTACAACTTGTATTTTTGTATGGAACATAACATCATAATATGGATTTTTACATGGAATCTAAATACTACAACATAAATTTTTAGATGCATAAAACATGAAGGGCATCACATTATTTATTTTTTTGTTTGAAACTTAAAACTATTACATTAATTTCTTAGCATGGAACATGAACATCACAACTTGTACNTTTGCTTGCAAAAAATATAAACATTACAACTTGTATTTTTGTATGGAACATAACATCATAATATGGATTTTTTCATGGAATCTAAATACTACAACATAAATTTTTAGATGCATAAAACATGAAGGGCATCACATTTATTACATTAATTTTTTAGCATGGAACATGAACATCACAACCTGTATTTTTTGCATGAAACATAAATATCACAACTTGTGCTTTTACATGAATCATAAAATTACCACGCCATGAATTATTGCTTGGAACATAAAACTATAAACTAAAAAAATCTAACTAAACATTTTGAAAAAAATCTAAAAAATATTCTTGTGTGGAACATAAAGTTATCACATGGATTCTTGAATGTAATATAAAACTACAATATGAGTGTCTTTNTATCACAACTTGTGCTTTTACATGAATCATAAAATTACCACGCCATGAATTATTGCTTGGAACATAAAACTACCACAGAGATTCTTCTGTGGAACATAAAGTTATGACATGGATTCTTGAATGTAATATAAAACTACAATATGAGTGTCTTTTTTTTTACATTAGACTTAAAACTAACACGAATTCTAGCATAAAAATATGAGGCTATCACGTGAGTTTTTTTTTTTTGTCAAGAGACAAAACTAACACATGAATTATTGCATAAAATACGAAGCTATCACAATAAATTCTTTTTTTGTTGCATGAAACATAACCATAAAAACATCAAAAAAAATATTGTTTCATGAAAAATAACAATAAACACATGATTTTTTTTATGTAACATAACTATAAACACATGAGATTTTTTTACATGAGAAGAACATAAAGGAATAGCTATGGCTAAGGTTTAATCCGTAGAAAAAGGGGTATTTATGTGTTTGGTTGAGTGGACATTTCAGGTATGAGAGAGAGATAATGAAAAGGGTGAGACTGTGTTTGCTAGGGTTCTGGTAGGAAAGAGAGGGAAATGGAGAGAGTCAGTAGCGCTGGTTAGGATTTTATATAGGAGAGAGAGAGAAAGAAGGTGAGTGGGTTGGGCTGGATTTCAGGTAGGTTAGAGAGGGATAAATGGTGAGAGCGACGACTAGGATTTCGAGTAGAAGCGAGAGAGTNAATCCATAGAAAAAGGGGTATTTATGTGTTTGGTTGAGTGGACATTTCAGGTATGAGAGAGAGATAATGAAAGGGGTGAGACTGTGTTTGCTAGGGTTCTGGTAGGAAAGAGAGAGGGAGATGGAGAGAGTCAGTAGTGCTGGTTAGGGTTTTATATAGGAGAGAGAGAGAGAAAGAAGGTGAGTGGGTTGGGCTAGGGTTTCAGGTAGGAGAGGGAGAAGGTGAGTGGGTTGGGCTGGATTTCAGGTAGGTTTGAGAGGGATAAATGGTGAGAGCGAGGACTAGGATTTCGAGTAGAAGCGAGAGAGAGAAAATTTGTTAGGGCTAGGGTTTCAGGTAAGAGAGGGAGAAGGTGAGTGGGTTGGGCTAGGATTTTAGGTAGGTTAGAGGGGGATAAATGGTGAGAGCGAGGATTAGGATTTTGAGTAGAAGCGAGAGAGTGAAAAGTGGTGAGGGCTAGGGTTTCGGGTAGGAAAGAGAGGGAGAAGTTGTGAGGGTGAGGGAGAGGGTTAGAGTTTTGGGTAATAGATAGAGAGATGAGTGGTGAGGGTGAGGGCTAGGGTTTTGAATAAGGTAGAGAGAGAGAGGGAGAAATGGCAAGGGTGAGGGTGAGGGAGAGGGTGAGGTTTTCGGTCGGGTAGAGAGAGAGAAAAGATGTCAGGTTTCATGTAGGAGAGAAAATCAGGGTGTGTTGTGTAAGGGCTAGGGTTTCGGGTAGGAGTGAAAAAGAGAGAAAATGAGTGTATTAGTGGGTAGGAAGGTTAGACTATGGTAGAAAAAAAAATGGAGAGTATGGTATGTGGCTTGGTTATGGAAAAGAGGGAGGAAAGGGGAGGTATGGGGCTTATTCATAGAAAAAAAAGGGAGATAAAGGTAGAGATTTGGGTTNGTATGGTATGTGGCTTGGTTATGGAAAAGAGGGAGGAAAGGGGAGGTATGGGGCTTATTCATAGAAAAAAAAAGGGAGATAAAGGTAGAGATTTGGGTCGATCATGGAGGAAAAGGGAAGGAAAGGGAGAGATTTGGGTCCGTCATGGAGGAAGAGAAAGAAAGAGGGTTTACATCACAATTTCACAAAATTATTTCATGTTACACTTATTGAAAGGAGAAAGGAAAAGTAATTTATACATTATCCTAAGTAGAATTGCTTCACTTCCTTGCTTGGATAAAAGGATATTTGTCCATTCCTTGATGGAGAGAGGGAAAAAGGGATTTTAGGCCTTCGTAAGAGGAATGATGATGACGGAAAGGTTTTCGGCCTTGGTGTGAGAGGAGAGGGCAATGAAAGGGAGGAAAATTTCGGCCTTAGAGAAGACGAGAGGGTTAGGGAATTTTTGGGTAATATAGGAATGAGGGAGAGGGGGTGAGTTTTGGCCTTAAGTTATAAATAGAGTGAATGCTTAAGGAGAGACAGTCGGATGGTGTGAATTAAATGTTCGATATTAATCTAGAATTTAACAGATAAAATTGTCACCAATCAAATTAAATTAAAGTGGTACTATTAAATATATATCGTTACTAGTTTTTCACATTTTCTATCAACATTTTTCTTTTTATCATTCATATTTAATCACTTAATTAACCAGAAAAGTTAGTTTAAGATAAAAATAAGCTAAACATGCATTGAATACTCATACTCCCAAGCTACAATATTGCAAGAAAAAAATAAGCAAGATGCATGTCAGCTAAGAATTTTAATAATCAATATAAATATTTAACATGCTAGCAATGAATTATACTATATCAATACTAATATAATTCTATATTTGTACAACTGTCACAGTAGCTCCATCTAAAAATTGTGTTAATTATGGCAACAATATCAACATCCTTTTCTATATAAGTGCACGAGTACATTATTGTTCTTCCCCTAATACCATTAATGAGTGACTCCATCATAGTGACACCTTGTACATAAAAAATCTAAACTTTATGTACATATAAGATCTAAACTTTAATTTTCAGATATGACACTTGTACATAAAAAAAATTGCATATTTCACTCTTTAAAGGTTAGAATGGTAATGTCTTCTACATGATAATTAAAGAGATGATATAAATATGAACAAAAAATTCAAATGTTAGACTTGTAAAGACAGGATTTAGGCTGCATGCATGTAAATATTTACAAATGAAAAATGTAGAGTTTTTTTTTCTTGAGAGTTCAAGAAAAGGAAAGAAAGAATGCACTACATTTGTATGTGAATATGCGAATTAAACTCAAAGATCGTTAATCACTCAAAAAATAATTCAAATTTTGAATTAGATCGAAATTGCATTAAAATAAACAGTCAATTATTTAACACAGATCATTAATCACTCAAAAATTGATTCAAACTGTAACTCAAATCAAAATCAAATCAAACTAGAAACGTAAGCTATGAGCTAAAATTTTGGATCAAATTTTTTTTCAAGCCAATTTAGAGTCGTTTACCCCACTCGAAATTGAATCATTAAGAGCCCTGTTTATTCACTGATCATTAAATAAATCACAAAAAAAAAAACTTAAATCTAACAATTTTTTTTTTCATTACCAACTTCAAATTAACTCATCAATTAAGATAAAGAAGATTTTTTAATATGTCATTATTTGACACTAATGAGTGATTAAGAAAGATGAACTAATTAATTAAAAATNGGAATTTTTGGGTAATATAGGAATGAGGGAGAGGGGGTGAGTTTTGGCCTTAAGTTATAAATAGAGTGAATGATTAAGGAGAGACGGTCGGATGGTGTGAATTAAATGTTCGATATTAATCTAGAATTTAACAGATGAAATTGTCACCAATCAAATTAAATTAAAGAAATACTATTAAATATATATCGTTACTAGTTTTTCACATTTTCTATCAACAATTTTCTTTTTATCGTTCATATTTAATCACTTAATTAACCAGAAAAGTTAGTTTAAGATAAAAATAAGCTAAACATGCATTGAATACTCATACTCCCAAGCTACAATATTGCAAGAAAAAAATAAGCAAGATGCATGTCAGCTAAGAATTTTAATAATCAATATAAATATTTAACATGCTATCAATGAATTATACTATATCAATACTAATATAATTATATATTTGTACAACTGTCACAGTAGCTCCATATAAAAATTGTGTTAATTATGACACAACAATATCAACATCCTTTTCTATATAAGTGCACGAGTACATTATTGTTCTTCCACTAATACCATTAATGAGTGACTCCATCATAATGACACCTTGTACATAAAAAATCTAAACTTTATGTACATAAAAGATCTAAACTTTAATTTTCACATATGACACCTTGTACATAAAAAAAAAATTGCATATTTCACTCTTTAAAGGTTAGAATGGTAATGTCTTCTACATGATAATTAAAGAGATGATATAAATATGAACAAAAAATTCAAATGTTAGACATGTAAAGACAAAGGATTTAGGCTGCATGCATGTAAACATTTACAAATGAAAAATGTAGAGTTTTTTTTCTTGAGAGTTCAAGAAAAGGAATGAAAGAATGCACTACATTTGTATGTGAGTATGTGAATTAAACTCAAAGATCGTTAATCACTCAAAAAATAATTCAAATTTTGAATTAGATCGAAATTGCAATAAAATAAACAGTCCATAATTTAACACAGATCATTAATCACTCAAAAATTGATTCGAATTTAAGCTCAAATCAAAATCGAATCGAACTAGAAACGCAAGCTATGAGCCAAAATTTTGGATCAAATTTTTTTTCAAGCCAATTTATAATCAAACTAGCTCTACTAGAAATTGAATCATTAACAGTCCTATTTATATGCAATAAAATTTTGAGTGCTATATATATTTACCCCAAAAATTATTTCACTGGTCATAAAATAAATCACAAAAAAAAAAAAACTTAATTCTAACAATTTTTTGTTTTTCATTACCAACTTCAAATTAACTCATCAATTAAGATAAAGAAGATTTTTAATATGTCATTATTTGACACTAATGAGTGATTAAGAAACATGAATTAATTAATTAAAAAAATATAAATTTCGGAAGACAAAACAAACACTGAAATATAATCATTAAGACAAAAACACAACATAAAAGTGATAAATTTCTCCAACCTCATAAAAGCTGCAGGAATAAATATCTTACCCCTACAACAATTAATTGCAAGGACAAAATCTCATTAGATAAAGTTTTATTAATCGACAGACAACAAGTGAAAACATATTAAGTTTCTTCCTCATGCCAACCTCTTCTGCCCAGCTGCGCTCCGGATGAATGAATATATATATAGATATAATGCTCTTGAGTTTATGACACAATCAGGNGATTATCACCCAACTATCTCAATTAACAAAATTGGTATCCAAAATCTCAAAATTCAAAGCAAAACTATAAACATTCATCCTCAACGTTTTAGCAAATTCTGAATGAGTTAGTTTCATAACAAGCACAAATGCATGAATAATTTTTTATTTATTTTATTATTATTATTATTATTATTTTTTTTTTTTGATAATTTTGTAAATTGGAATGATTATATTTGTACGAATATAATTCTCCCTAAAAAGAACTGACCTGCATCCAAAAGATAAACCTCCTATTATCAGAGCTAAACTTCAAAATGAAAACTCTTTCAGGGGATTGCACCACCTGAATATGAAACAAGGATGATAGTATTAAATAAACAAATACATGCTGCAAAGTGACAATCGAGGAATAAAAAATCATAGGATCGAATAGAGAAAAAGTACCTTCTCAAAAACAGCTTCATCTGGGAAGATGATCTGATCCTGTAGTACATAAATTTAAGGAAGCCAATTTTCAACAAAAAAGAAGATGCAGGAGAAAAATAAATCGAATAGCGGAAGAAAAAAAAATTACATGACAAATTAAACAATCCTATTTCAACATAATTTAAGAAAGCAAAGGGTGATAGCTACAAAGTAATTTATCCATACATACACACACACTCATAGCACTAAGTTCTTGTTTTTACATATCTAGCTCCTAAACTTCAATTTTTCCATATATACCACTTTTGCTAAGCATGAAAGGGTGTATTTCACTGTTTAAAAGTTAACAAGGTGGTATTTTGTTGTGATATAAAAAGATTTAGGTTGTATAAATGTAAAGTACAAAGTTTAGGTGTTGGAAACATAAATTTCTATGAATTGGAAGGTATGTATGTAAATGCCATATATATACATACGTAGATAGAAATCTATTTCGTAATAAGTGAAGAAAGATGAAGAAAATCGTGTTTTCTTATTTTCAATAATCAAATTACAGCTCTTCTCCCTATATAATAAGGAACGACTATTAGGGTTTCAAATTTAGCTCGAAGATCGTTAATCACCAGAAAATCTATTTGAAGTTTGGCTCAAATCGAGATCAGATCGAAATAAACGATCTGAGCTATGAGTTGAAACATTGAATCGAATTTTTTTTGAGCTGATTCAAAGTCATACATGGATCGACTCGAACTAACTCGAGATCGGCTCGTAATACTCTTTATTTATAAATCTTATATATATATATATATAATGCTAAGTAAAATTGAATATAACAATTCACGAGCTAATTTTGAGCAAATTTTGAGCTGAAATGCATCCAAATAACTCAATCTGAGCCACTTAGTTTCAATTTTGAGTCAGATCTAGCTGATTCTGAGTTGAAGCATATCCAAATAACTCAATTCGAGCTAGCTCATTTCAATTTCGAGCTCCATTCAATTTTGAGTCAGATCTAGCTGATTCTGAGTTGAAGCATATCCAAATAACTCAATTCGAGCTAGCTCATTTCAATTTCGAGCTCCATTCAATACTCGAGATCAAATATAAAGAGCTAGGAGTTGATTTCGAGTCAATTTCAAGCTGACCCAAACACAACTCAAAATCAGATCGTTAACAGCCCTAACGGCTAGGATAAGATTAAATACAATTTACTAAAGCAAACATATTTCAAGAAGAAAAGAAATATGACATAATAAGAAGGGAATAAAACTAAAATAAGAAACTCCAAAAATTTCACTCCACCTCAAGTTGGGTCATAGATGTTGTAAAGACCCAACATGGTATTCAGGTCAGTGAAGCTGCCTGGATGTAAAAATTTTGTGAAAACGTCTGTAACTTGAAGATGATTTTGAATTCGCATTAAGTGAATAATGTCTCCATTGACCTTTTTTGAGATAAATTGGCTATCAATCTCAATGTGTTTGGTCCTGTCATAATACACAAGATTATTTGCAATAATAATTGTTGTTTGACTATCACAAAACATCTTTATGGGATTGGCAATAAAGTATCCCAACTCATTTAACAACCTTTAAATCCACATTTCTTCACAAATTCCCAAAACAAGTGTCTGATACCCAATATTCTTCACTACTTCTAGAGACCATTACATGTTTCTTGCTCCTCCAAGTGACAAAATTTCCCTAGACATAGGAACACTACCCAAAAGTAGACCTTCTATCCGATAGTTCTCCTACCCAACTAGCATCATTATAAACCTCTCCCTTTTTGTTGATTTCTTAAATAAGAGCTCTCTGCCATGAGTCTTCTTAAAAAACTTAAATATTTTGTAAATGATCTTCAAATATTTTTCATTCGAACTATTCATATGTTGACTAACAAAACCGACACAATAAACAATATCACGTCTCGTGTGTGTTAGATAGATGAGCTTACTCACTAGTCTTTGGTATCTACCCTTTTCAACTAGTGTCTTTTATCCCCTGAATGTAAATTTTTGTTGAAATCCATATGAGTCTCAATAGGTTCGCACTCCAACCTTCTTGCCTCTTTTAATTAGTCCAGGATGTACTTTTTTGGGATATCACAATATCCACCTTGGATCTAGTCACTTTCATGCCTAAAAAAAAATCTCATCACCCCTAAAACCTTAATTTCACACTCAGAAGCAAGAACCTCAATAATCTTCCCAATCTCCTTTTCATCATTTATCATGATCATATAATCTACACAGACGATGAGTATAACCATCTTACCTCTCTAAGTATCCTTTATGAACAAAGCATGATCCGCTTGATATTGAATATACCCATTAATTTCATCGTTTGGGAAAACTTATCAAACCAAACATTTGGAGATTGTTTGAGGTAATAAAGTGGCCTTTTAGTTTACAAAATATATGCTTATTTGAGTCATTTTCTAGTCTAGATGGGAATTTCATATACACTTCTTCCTCATGGTCTCCATTCAAAAACACATTCTTAATATCAAGTTGATGCAATTCTCATTCTTTGTTCACTGTTAAGAAATGAAAAACTATTACAATGTTTAACTTGGAGCAAATGTCTCTTGATAGTCTATCCCGTAAACTGAGTGAAATATTTGGCCACCAACCTAGTCTTGAACCTCTAAATGCTCCCATATGTTTTGTACTTGACATTGAAGACCCATTTGCACCCAACGTATCTTTTATCTTGGAAAAGCTTTGTAAAAATTCATGAGTCATTTAGATCAAAAACATGGATCTTCTCTTCAATTGCCTTTATGCCATCTAGGACTTTGAAGTACTTCATGAATAGACTTGGGTGTGTGCATACTATCAAGATTAGGTCCAAAAGCTTTATATTGATGATAACTTTCATAGGCAACCTAATCTTAGATAGGATAATTTGTGCAACTTTCCCTGCCTTCTCCACAAGTTTCCACCTCCCTTCAAACTTCAAAGATGTGTGAATTCAAGTTTGGTTGTAAACAGTCATGTGTTGCATATTGTCTTTATCCTACTCAGTGAATTTATTTCTCCTAACAGACACACAAAGTCCCTTGTTGTCAATCTAAAGTTGGATCTTCTCAACTGGTGGAACTTGGGAGAAATGATGGTTAGAGGGAAGAAGAATATGTTCTGATGACTCTAGATCAGTGCGAGTATCCAGAGTAGTGTGAGGAAGTGGAATAGGTTGTGAAGACTCTAGAGTAATGTCCCAAGTTTAATATTCACCGGACTCTCCCTCTAAATATCAAATTTAGGGTAGTATGGTTGATTTTCAAAGAAGGCAACATCCATGGAGTTATAATATTTTCTTGTAATGGGAGAATAACACTTTGTCATGCCCCACCATTTACAAAGAAATGACATGACAAACATGAGAAGGAAAACTGTAGAAAAGGCATGCATGGTAAGAACCTTCTAGAGCTAAGAAGGTGGATGAGAGAATTCCACAACTCTAGAAACTTCTACCTAATTCTAGAGGTCAGAAGAAGGCCATACACCATGAAGAGCTCAAGGATGAAGCATAGAGAGTTCAAGAAGAACCTATAAGGATCTAGGATTATGTATTTATGTGTCAAACAGATGTTGAATCTAGCGAGTTCATAGTCGAATCGAGTGTCTCGACAAGACGAATCCAACGAGCCCAAGATTGCTCAATTCCAACATCGTTAAGGCACTCAAATGTCCATAAAACATCATCTGATCGAGGGAAACTTTCCGGACCTCAGACAAGCTCAGTCACACCCGTCAATGACACTTAGCATTGAGAACTTCGATCTTCGAGATGAAGATATATCGCAACGGGCTTCTCCAGTGGAAGACTTGATTCACATCCCACTGTCTGAAGAACACCCCTCGAGAACAGTGCAGGTTGGTTCCCTACTCTCTGATGAATAAAGGTCAAAGTATGTAGATCTTCTCCAAAGAAACCAAAACATTTTTGCATGGACTATGACCGACATGCATTGAGTTGACCCTGAAATAATCATGCACTCTTTAAAAGTTGATCCAACATCTAAACCGGTCATCCAAAAGAAGCGAAATTTTGCCCCGGATCGCTTACAAGCTATTGAACAAGAAGTCAACAAGCTTTTCAAAGCAAAGTTCATCCGGGAAGTGCACCACCCTACATGGCTAGCCGATGTCGTCATGGTGAAAAAAGTTGGTGGTTCATGGAGAATATGTGTCAACTATACAGACCTCAATAAAACATGTCTGAAAGATAGCTTTCCCCTCCCACGCATAGATCAACTTGTTGATGCCACTTCCGGACATCAGATGCTCAGCTTTATGGATGCATACTCAGGGGGGTATAATCAAATAAAGATGAACCCAGTATATGAGGAGGCCACCTCTTTTCAAACAGATAAGGGCTTATACTGTTATCAAGTTATGTTCGGATTTAAAAATGCTGGTGCAACTTATCAGCGTCTCATGAACAAAGTGTTCAGAAATCTTCTCGGGCGTACAATGGAGGTTTATGCTGATGATGACATGTTAGTAAAAAGCCTGGAAACATCCCAACACACTTCTCATATGGAGGAGTGTTTCCAACTCTTTCGTTAATACGATTTACGAATTAACCCGGCTAAATGTGCTTTCAAAGTAACATCAGGGAAGTTTTTGGGATTCACGGCTGCCCATCGTGGAATTGAGGCAAACCAAAAAAAAAAATCAAGGCACTGAGAGATATGGTGCCCCCAAGGAACATCAAGGAGGTTCAACGCTTAAATGATCGTATAGCTGATCTGTCTCGTTTCTTAGCTCGTTATGAGGATAAGTATTTGTCATTCTTCAAGTTACTTAAAAGTGCTCGAAACACTGGTTTTCAATGGACAAATAACTGTCAAATTGCTTTTGAGCAACTCAAGACATATTTGGCTTCACCGCCCCTCCTCTCAAAGTCCGTTCAAGGAGATATGTTATATATCTATTTACCTATTTCACCTCATGTAATAAGTTTCGTGCTTGTCAGAATGGAAAACTCGGTCGAGAAACCAGTATACTACGTTAGCAAGATTCTCTCTTATACAGAAATTCGTTATCCGATGGCGGACAAGACTGTGCTTGCCCTGGTATTCTCAGCAAAGAGACTTCATCCGTACTTCCAGGCTCACACTATTGGCGTTTACACGTAACTCCCTTTGAAAACTATCCTACAAAAACCAGAAGCATCGGGAAGATTAGTTAAAAAGTCAGTAGAATTGGGAAAACTTGACATCCAATGTTTACCACGATCAAACATCAAATCACAGGTATTGACTGACTTTGTGGTAGAATGTACAGTGTCTACCTCTGATGAACCACTTTTTTCTCTTCCACGGTTACCTCAGTGGACACTATACTTAGACGAAGCATTCAGAAACTCAAGAACTGGCAGGAATACTACTTATCTCCCCAAAGAAAGACATTTTAGAGTACGGGATTCGTTTGAAATTCTCAACCACCAATAAAGTTGTTGAATATGAAGCATTTGTCGCCGGATTAAAGTTTGTCATCAACTGTGAAGTACAAAACATAATCTACATTGATTCTCAACTCGATGAATCACAAGTAGAAGGAGAATTCGATGCTCATAAGTCACAACTAGTGCAGTATTTCAGTCTAGTAAGAACATTTTTCGCCCAAATTGAAACATGTCAGCTCATTCATATACTTCAAGAGTATAACACGAGCTGATGCCCTCTCCAAACTTGCAACTTCAACAACTGAAGATCTCTATAAAAGGTGTATTGAGGAGATACATTTTTCTATCATCCATGGCCCATGGGTGATACTATTTATAGATGACCCAAGGGAGGATTGATCACATCATCTCTTTCCTCCGAGACGGAACACTGTCAGATGATGCTACTACATCAATTCGCATCACGCATGACTGTCAACTTCATCTTTATAGGGGATGAACTATATAAGAAGACATTTCTAGGCCCATACCTCAGGTGTCTTCCTCCATCTGAAGCTGATTATACTCTACAAGAAATTCATTTCGGAATATGTGGGAAGCATTTTGGTGGCAGAGCACTTGCTCTTAAAATAATGAGGTAAGACTTCTACTAGCCCACAATTAAGCAAGACGAGTTAGATTTTATACAAAAATGCAAGTTTCCAACTACATTCTAATCTTACGCATGTGTCGCCGGTAGAATTCACATCATTTATTAATCCTTGGCCTTACGCCCAATAGGGGGTATATATCATGGGATCATTTTCATTAGCTACTAGACAACAAAAATTCATCATTTTACTTGTCGACTACTTCACCAAACGAGTAGAAGCGGAGCCGCTCGCCAAGATCACTGAAGCAAATGCCAAACAATTTATCTGGAAAAACATCATCTGTCTCTTTGAGCTCCCCGCAAAGATTATCACTGATAATGAGACTCAATTAACTAGAAGGGTCTTCACCTCATTCTGCAAGGATTTTCAGATTCAGTTGGTGTACACTGCCGTGACGCATCCCCAAACAAATGGGCAGACAGAGGTGACAAATCGGACGGTGCTCAAGGGCTTGAAGACTCGTCTTGAGAAGGTTGGAGGGCAGTGAGTAGAAGAGATGCACAACGTCCTTTGGGTCTATCGCACCACCGCTCTTATTCCAACCGGGGAAACTCCATATAACTTGTGTTTCAGCACTGATGTTGTTATCCCAGTTGATATCGGAGTTCCAAACCCACGAGTTAAGACTTTCGACTCAAATAACAATGAGGAAAAGCTCTGACAACATTTGGATCTCCTCTCAGAAACACGCGATGTGGTCCATTTTAAAGTTGTTTCCTACCACCAAAAAGTTGTTTGCCACTTTAACCGGAAGGCAAGCCTCGAATTATCTCCGTCGATGACCTAGTCTTACGTAGCATTGAAGCCGTCGGTCATGGTCCTCAACGCAATAAACTAACACCTCTCTGGGAAGACCAATATATCGTGGCTACCATCATCAAGTTTGGAACCTTTAAATTCAAGGATTCTCATGAAAAATCTTGCCCCAAACTTGGAATGCAAAAAATATTCGCAAGTACTATCAGTAACACCCTAATCATGTAGTCACATATGTTATTACATCGCAACTCATACATACTCAATTTATCTTAAATATTACTCACGTACTTTCCTATACAAAAGGAATATCTTTAGAAAGTGTAATGGCTCATTCACGAGTCACTTCATGCTCTCGACCCGAGAAATACACAACCCTGATTGTATCTTAGTCAGAGCACGATGAATCCCAGGGAGATTTGATCTAACCTCTACCATATGGGTTAATATCATCGAGTTTTTCTCCGAAGAGCATCCATGTATAGGTTAACAGACCTTCGTGGACTACAACTGACCCATTCCACACAGGTTTGTAAGTGAGCAATGTTCCAACAACCTCAAATGGGTTAATAAGTCTTTCGTGGACTTCCGTTGGCTCACCTAAATATGTTAAGATTATCGAGTAAAACTCGGATAGATAGTCTCAGCCAAGTCAAATGTTGTTGGTTATTCATCCACTCACTTATCACCAAAAAGATACTCGAGTGGCATTCAATTAAAAAAATAAGATGATCAACATGCATCACTAATGCAACATCATTTTGACAAAGTTCGAAAAGAATAACATCTGCGTAATTAGAACAGCATGACAAAAGCAAACACAATATTAGTATAAAAGGAATATAACACTAATCAACGTCAACATTTTCCTCCGCCCCCTCGTCGTCGTTAAAGAGCACCTTCAATTCACTCTCGATGTCATCACCGTCAGAATCTGAGAAATAATCCTTCGAAGCTTGGCTAGGAGTGAGTCCCTTCACGAAAATCCCGGTTCGACGTTGCACTTCTCGACTCCCATTCAAAAAACCTCAGATGAATCCTTCCTCGATGAACCACCTTTGTTGCTCATTTATCTCAACATCAAGCACCCGGTCACGAGCCTCTAGAACACGGCCTCGAATGAGTCTTAAACTCAAGTGAGTTCTTAATGTCCTCGACCGCTTTACGCTTAACTTCTGAAATATCAATATCTTTTACGGACCTCAAAAGTTGGATCTCTTCTTCTCGGGCTAACACCATCGACTTAAGGGCTTTTACGGTCTTACCACTTTCACGAAGGTTGACTCATGCTTCCACCAACCCCTCTCGAGTTTTCTCGAGATCCTGAAGCTGCAGCGAGAGGGATGTTGTCATTGTTGAAACTTCTGTCCTGAACTCTGTCAACTATGATTCCAGAGGTAATTTTTTCAACCACATATTCATACTTGCACTTGTACTCGTCTTTAAAATATTTGATATTAACAAACTCGAAGTTCCAGTTTTTCAATGTCAGTCCTAGCCCCTGCTAGATTTCCACCATCTTATCCACCTAGAAGAAAATAAATATGAGTTAAGGAGATGAAACAATTATATAGTAGTAGAAAATGAAATAAATTTATAAAACTTTCGGCTTCCAGGAGCTTAGTACGTTCATGAGATAGATATTTTCAAAAACGTGAATAGTTGACGGGTTTGGCAAGGCTCCCATGATGTTTCAACTTACTTTTGTTTCTGAGGCAATACTTCACATTCACTGCTTGTTGGGAGCCGCTTTGAGGATTATGCGAGTGTTGGCTCGGAAAGTTTCTTCTTAGATTTTTTTAAGACTATAGCTATTAAACGTTCGGGGTGGAAAGAAAGCTTGACCTTGAACAATGACTCCTCACTCACAAATTCGTAAATATATTGTCTCTCAAACAACAGATTTTTCAAGTCATGAAATCTCAGCATCCGCAATATTCTCTATTCGATAGTCTGAAGAGAGACAAACAATTATTGAAACCTTTCTCGCCTCTCGCATAGCCCCCAATCATTTTTTGCAAAGAAGAATCTTATGAATCATTGTCTTATCAGTTCATTTAGGTGGAAATCCAACGCTTTATGCTTAAACAACACATTATCATGCGTATCAGTAAAAAACCCACGCAGTCGTGTCAAAATTGTCGGTGTTAACTTCAACCCGCAACTCCTGAAGAAAATTGTCAACCTAATAAGGATTGTCACCACTTGACAAGATAACCGAGCAACGCAAACCATTAACACCTTTATAATTTCAATAAACTCAGGTGTCAGCAGAAATCGTACGCCAACTCTTAAGGCAGCCTCATGAATAGTAACATACCCAGAAGTTGGGGATTATGCTCGATCAGTTGAAGTCGGTGATTTCGCCACCATATTATTCGGGAAGAAATACTTCTTTCGAAAAAAATCAAGTCGCTCTCCTTCACAGTTGACACTGCATCCTCTGTATTTTGACTTTACCTCGGGTTTTCAGCAGAACGACGTTCTCTAGTTATTGTCATTTCAGTAACGTTTTGCAGCGACGTTTCGCCGCAACACTTCGTCGCGACGCTTCACAGCAACGGTTCACTACAACTCTTCACCGCAACCGTTGCTGCGAAAAATCGCGGCGAAACATCGCTGCAAAATGTTACTGAAAGCGATAACTGGAGAACATTGTTCTGCTAAGAACCCGAGGAAAAGTCAGAACCCAGAAGATGCAGTGTCAACTGTGATGAAGAGCGACGTGATGTTTTTTCGAAAGAAGTATTTCTTCCCGAATGATATTGTGGTGAAATTACCGACTTCAACTGATCGAGCATATTCACGAACTTCTGGGTATGTTACTATTCATAAAGCTGCCTTGAGAGTTGACATACGATTTTCGCCGATACTCAAGTTTATTGAAATTATGAAGGCGTTCTTGTCGAGTGGTGACATTCATTATTATGTTGAAAATTTTCTTCAGGAGTCGCGAGTTGAAGTTAACACCAACAATTTTGACACGATTGTGTGGGTTCTTTACTGATACGCATGATCGTGTGTTGTTTAAGCATAAGACATTGGATTTCCACCTAAAGGAACCGATAACACAGTGATCCATAAGATTCTTCTTTGCAAAAAATGATTAGGGACTCCGCGAGACGCGATGAAAGTTTCAACAATTTTCTGTCTCTCTTCAGACTACCAAGAGGGAATATTGCAGATGCTGAGATTTCGTGACTTGAAAAAGTTGTTGTTTGAGAAACAATATATTTATGAATTTATGAGTGAGGAGTCATTGTTCAAGGTCAAGCTTTCTTTCCAACCCGAGCGTTCAACAACCGTAGTGTTAAAGAAATCTAAGAAGAGACCTTCCGAGCTAGCACTCACAAAATCCTTAAAGCGGCTTCTAACGAGCAGTGAATGTGAAGTACTGCCTCAGAAACAAAATAAAGTTGAAACATCACGAGAGTCCTTGCCAAGCCCTTCAACAATTCACGTTCATGAAAATATCTTATCTCATGAACGTACTGGGCTCCTGAAAGCCGAGAGTTTTATAAGTTTCTTTCATTTTCTACTACTATATAATTGTTTTATCTCTCTAACTCATATTTCTTTTCTTCTAGGTGGATAAGATGGTGAAATTCCAGCAGGGGCTAAAACTGACATTGAGAAACTGAAACTCCGAGTTTGTTAAGATCAAATATTTTCAAGGCAAGTACAAGTATAGGTATGAATCTGCGGTTGAAAAAATTACATCTCTGGAATCACAGTTGACAGAGTGCAGGACAGAACTTTAAACAATGACAACCTCCATCTCGTTGCAGCTTCAGAATCTCGAGAAAACTCGGAAGGGGTTGGTGGAAGCACGAGCCAGCCTTCATGAAAGTAGTAAGAGAGTGAAAGCCCTTAAGTCAACGGTGTTAGACCAAGAAGAAGAGATCCGACTTTTGAGGTCTGCAAAAGATATTGATATTTTAGAAGCTAAGCGTAAAGCGGTCGAGGACTTTAAGAACTCACTTGAGTTCAAGACTATCATTCGAAACAGTGTTCAAGAGACTCATGATCAGGTGCTTGATGTTGAGATAAAGAAGCAACAAAAGTGGTTCACCAAGAAAGGATTTATCTGAGGTTTTCTGAATCGGAGTCGAGCAGTGCAACGTCGAACCAGAATTTTCGTGAAGGGGCTCACTACTAGCCAAGCTTTGAAGGATTATTCCTCAGATTCTGACGGTGATGACATCGAGAGTGAATTGAAGAAGGTGCTCTTTAACGACGACGAGGGGACGGAGGAAAATGTTGACGTTGATTAATATTATATTCCTTTAATACTTGTAGTGTGTTTGCTTTTGTCATGTTGTTCTAACTAAGCAGATGTTATTCTTTTCGAACTTTGTCAAAATGATGTTACATTAGTGTTGCATGCTGATCATCTTATTTTGTTATTTATTTGTCCCCCGGGTATCTTTCTGGTGAAAAGCGTGAGGATGAATAGTTAACAACGTTTGACTTGGCTGAAGCTATCTATCAGAGTTGTACTCGATGATGTTAACCTATATAGGTGAGTCAACGGAAGTCCACCGAAAACTTATTAACCAATTTAAGGTTGTTTGTTGGAATATTGCTCACTTACAAACCTGTGTGCAAAGGGGTCAAATGTAGTCCACGAAGAACTGTTAACCTATCAAGGGTTGTTTATCGAAGAAAAATATGAAAGAGGTTAGATCAAATCCCCATGGGATTGATCATGCTCTAACTAAGATACAACCGTAGTTGTGTATTTCTCGGGTCGAGAGCATGAAGTGACTCGTGAATGAGCCATTACACTTTCTAAAGATATCATTTATGTATAGGAAAGTGAGTAACATTTGAGATGCATTGATTATGTATGAGTTGCGATGTAATAACATATTTGGACTACATTGTTGTGGTGTTACTGATAGTACTTGTGAAGATTTTCTGCATTCCAAGTCCAGGGCAAGATTTTTTAATGTAAATCCTTGAGTTTGAAGGTTCACGGCTTGATCATTGTAGCCACGATATAAGGGTTTTCCCATAGAGGAGTTAGTTTATTGCGTTGAGGACCATGACCGGTGGCTTCAATGCTACACAAGACCAGGTCACCGACGGAGATAGGTCGAGGCTTGACTCTCTGGTTGAAGTGGCGAGCAACACTTTGAAGGTAGGAAGCCGCTCTAAAATGGGTCACATCGTGTATTTCTGGGAGGAGATCCAAATGTTGTCGGAGATTTTCCTCGTTGTTATCTGAGTCGAAAGTGTTAACTCGTGGGTTTGGAACTCTGATATCAACTGGGATAACAGTCTCAGTGCCGAAACACAAGTTATATGGAGTTTCCCCAATTGGAGTACGAGTGGTGGTGTGATAGGCCCAAAGGACGTTGTGCAACTCTTCTACCCACTGCCCCCCCCCCAACCTTCTCAAGACGAGTCTTCAACCCCTTGAGCACCGTCTAATTTGTCACATCAATCTGCCCATGTGTTTGAAAAAGCGTCACGGTAGTGTGCACAAACTCAATGTGAAGATCCTTACAGAATGATGTGAAGATTCTTGCAGAATGATGTGAAGACCCTTCCAGTGAATTGAGTCTTATAATCAATGATAATCTTCGCGGGGAGCCCAAAGCGACAGATGTTTTCTAGACAAATTGTTTGGCATTTGCTTCAGTGACCCTTCCATGCATGACGAGAATTTATGTAGTAGCATCATCGGCAGTGTTCGGTCTCGAATGAAGGAGATGATGGGATCCATCCAAAATGACTCCTTTAGGTCATCTATAGACAGTATCACCCATGAGCCATGAATGCTAGGAAAATACATCTCCTCAATACACCTTTTATAGAGATCTTCAATTGTTGAAGTTGCAAGTTTAGATAGGGCATCAGCTCGAGTGTTATGCTCCCGAAGTATGTGAATGAGCTGACATGTTTCAATTTGGGCGAGAAGTGTTCTTATCGTCTTAGCGTTGTACGAGAATTCAGCACACACACAGATGAAATAGAAACAAGAAGAGACAATTATAGAAATATTTACGTGGAAAACCCGGAAAGAGAGAAATCACGGGAACTGACCCAGTTGTAAAAATCTACTATTGTTTGATGATTACAGAAACCCTCTGTCCAACAGACAGGAAATGATAACTATATTTTTTAGATTACAACGTTGACTGTCGGCGTCTGGTTGGTGGTGATTGATGATGGTTGACGGTGGACGACGACGGTCGGCAATGATCGACGGAAGGCTGCGTTGGTTGACGGAGTGTGGGAAAAATTTCAATCTCAAAACTAAAGTACTTAAACGGTTTGATACATTGTCACCAGACACACTATTCGTGACAACGGAACATCTCGCTTCAACAGCCATCATTCCGGAGAGCAATCACGAAGCCAAGGGCGACATGCTTTTTCATCTTTCCGCTTTAGAAGACGTTATCATGCCAACGAAGGCATTTCGGGTCATTCTATAGAAGATCGAATGCGAAGAATAGAGGAGTCTCAACTAAAGATCATACAACTCCTACGCGGGGCTGTCCTTGATGGGTCATATGGCTAAGTTGCAGAAGGATTTGTTGGGAAGCTCCAAGAGGTGCGAAGAGCCCACGAGGAGGAGATGACTGATGTGCATGCTAGCTTGGAGATGTGTGGAGACATTTCACAGTGCAAGAGGGCACTAGCAGCATCCACAAGTCATCACACTGTCGAAGTCAAGGGGATTGAAGTTCCTAAAACTGAGTTTTGGAGGGGTTCGCAACGCGAAGGAAGTAGACAACTTATTATGAGGACTAGAGCAATACTTTGGAGCAATGGGGATTGTTGATGAAGAAGCAAAAACACAATTTGTCTCTCTTTATCTTTCAGACATCGCTATGCTTAGGTGGAGAAGAAGAAAAAAAGATGTAGAAAAAGGTTTGTGCTCCATTTCCACTTTCAATGACTTTAAGAGAGAGCTAAAGAGAGTTTTATCCCAAGAATGTCGAGGATGAGGCTAGAGCTCAATTGCGAAGGCTCAAGAAAGAGGGTATGATTCGAGACTACATTAAGGAGTTTAGAAGCTTGGTTTCTGATCCGATACTTTAGATAAGAATGCTCTCTTCAACTTTGTGGATAGGATCCAATATTGTACAAAGACCGAGCTTAACAGGCGAGGAGTGCAAGAACTTGCAACTGCCATCTCGCAACTGCAAGCTAGACTGATTCTTCAAAGGAGTTTAGAAAGTCTGAATATAAGAAGAGTTGTGATGTCAAAGGTTGGGATGACAAGGGCAAACACAAGGAGAAAGAAACGTCGCGAATCATCCCCAACAAAGACAAAGGACAAGGGGAAGACTAACAACAAGCCATGTTAAAACTGTTGTTTTTTTTGTAAAAAACCACATTGAGCAAAGGATTGTCCTCAGAAGAAGTCCCTCAACTCTCTCCTTGCAAACCATAAGGAGGAAGAAGAAAGTGATATGGAAATGGCATGGAGGCACATGTGGGATCACTTCAACAGCTAAACGGGATGCAAGGTCCGACAAAACCCCAAAGGAAGGGGTTACTCTTTGTGGAGATAAAAATAAGACGGAAGGCCACAAGGGCAATGGTGGATACGGGTGTTTCCGACAACTTCATTTGCAGCGAGGAAGCAACGAGGTTAGGGTTGCAGATGACTAAAGAAGGGGCTTTATTAAAGTCGTTAACTCAACAGAGATGTCAATAAATGAAATGGCTAAGGGAGTCAAGACCAACAATGGGGCATGTTCAGGTACTCTAGACTTCTCTGTCATTCCTTTGGATGATTACAAAATTTTCCGAGAAATGAACTTCTTGGACCAAACAAGAGCATTCCCAATGTCATTCCCCAATAGTCTGTGCATCACGGAAGGGAGTCAAGCTTGCTCAGTACCGATAATAAGATTAAGCAAGCAAGGATCTAAAACGCTATCAGCAATCAAGCTCAAGGAGGGCATTGCACAGCACAAGGGGGACAACTTAGCTATCCTTCATGATACCAATGAAGGAAAAAGTACCGAAGGAATTGGGATGCCAAGGAAAAAGGTGGTGGTTAATACCGAAGGAATTGGGATGCAAAGGAAAGAGGTGATTGTTCCTAATAAACCACCACCAAGAAAAAATAAAGATGGTTCAACAAGGAGGCAAGGGATAAGCCGCCAGACAAAAAGACTTGTTGCATGACACCCCTCTCCCATAACACCAAGGAGAAACTAAAGTTTGCCAAGTCTAGGTGCAAACTGAGGAGGCGGTTTCGAAGGTGCATGAGAAGCCGCAATGAGAGCGTTGCAGGTTTAAGTAGGGGAGAATGTCACGCCCCGCCATCTTCAAAGAAATAGTATGACAATCATAAGAAGGAAAACTCAATAAGAGGCATGCATGGAAAAAACCTTCCAGAGCCAAGAAGGCGCATGAGAAAGTTCCACAACTCTAGAAACTTCAATTCTAGATGTCAGAGAAAGGTAATACTCCATGAACTCAGATAGAGCATGAAGAGTTCAAGAAGAACCTCGAAGGATCTAGAATTATGTATTTATGTAAGAATTGTATGGAATAATCTAGAAAGCAGGGAATTCTAGAATATTCTCATGATTTGGAGGGGGACTATAAATAGAGGTCCCTCTCCTCATTTGTAATCATCTAAGTATTCAATAAAAGCTTCCAAGTATTCAAGTGTGAAGTATTTTTTTTCTCTCTACTCTTCTTCTTAAGAGTGTTTTGTGCACATAAGTCCAAGTTTTGTGAGGATTAGAGTGATTTAGTGCTAAAAGAGAGCGCTAAAGCCGCACGGGTGACTAGAGAAAAGTTAATCCGTGACAACTTGCTCCCATATTTTTAGAAGCATATCCAAAGAAAATACATTTGATGGAGTCGAGCTTTGTGCAGTTTGATTGGTGAATGTGAACAAAAGAGACACATCCAAATAATTTTAGGAGAAGAATGGATGAGAAAGCTCTGACATGAGGATATTTTTCCATCACAATATCGAGAATCCAAAGACCATACTTGGCATTCTATTAACGAGGTAGGCGGTTGTGAGCACATCTCATCAGAAAACTTTCGAGACATTGTGAAAAAGCATTATAGATCGAGATACCTCAAGGAGGTTTCTATTCTTCTTCTCAACTATAACATTTTGTTGTGGAGTTTCAGCACAAGAACTAACATGAATGATGTCGTTATAAGGTAGGGTCTAAGGATAGAGTTGAATATTCCTTTAAATTATCAGTTTTGAGAATTTAAATTTTGTATTGGAATTGAGTGGAAATCATTTTATGAAAGTACTGAAAAAATTTGTGTAGTTTCAAATTTTTCCTTCATGAGAATATCCAACTAGTTCCAGTATAGTCATTAATAAAGGAGACAAACCAACTAGCTTCATTGATGATTTTAATTTTGATGATCCTCACATATCACTGTAGATGATAGAAAAAGGTTGTGAGAGTTTGTACTGAGACAAATGGTAGACATGTTGAGTATGTTTAACCGATTGACATATTTTACACTGATAAAACTATGGTTTTTTATTAATAAAAAGATGAGGATACAACTTTGCAATATAATGGAAATTGGGATACCTAGACTACGATGCCATAACAAAAATTGACTTTCAAATGACTAGTACACAACAGATTCAAAACATAGGAAGATTATGTGAAAAAGACGCTTTTGCATTAAAAGAATAGCTTTTTTTGAACAGGTATAGGTCTTGCTGCAATTCAACACAATCAATCACCTTCCTCAAATCTACCACATGAAATTCATAAGAGTTAGAATGAAATTTAATAATATAGTTTAAGTCATGAGTAAACTTGTTAATTGAAAGCAAGTTACAATCTAACTAGAGAACATATAACACATAAGAGAGTTGAATATTTTTGTAGACTTTCACTTCTTTCCTAACAATCCTGGAGTAAGATCGATCAACAAGTCTAATAAATTTGGTATTGATGAACTCTTGATAATTAGCGAGAGAATGAATATCTTCAGTCATGTGATCAAAAGCAACGAAATCTACTATCCAAGATTGAAATCTTCCATTGTTAGAGAGATATGGACATGATACTTTAGTGTATTGTCAAGCTAGCAGGTCGCTTAGTTGTTCTTGAAAGAAGTTTCTTCAATGCCTCCAGTTGTGCCTTAGTGAAGGGATTAGGGTCAACCAACCCTTCAGAAGAGGTGACAGCACGGGCCTTGCGGTCTGGGTCCTTCTTCCTTTGCCACGGATTCCAATCTGCAAGTTTTATATATAGTTTCTTTGTGTGACAAGAGACCATTCTTCTTTGTCTTTGACTTATAATAGGTGTCATGTGCGTGGTGAAGCTTTCAATGCTAGATGATTCCACACTTTCTCCCATCATGAGCTTCTTCCTACTTTCTTCTCTTCTGACTTAAACAAAGGCTTCTCTAGTGGTAGGGAGAGGCTTCATCCCAATAATTCTTCCTCTGACCTCATCTTAGCTCTTATTTAGACCTAATGGAAACTCAATCATCCGCTTCTTCTTCACTATTATTTTATACAATATAGCAAGTATGGTTGACAAAGACTACAATGATTGAGAAAGAATCTATATGGTGCAGCTCTAGTAGAACATGCGAAAAACCTGTGTGTGTGTGGTATTTGGACTAGAAAGAGAAAATCCACCTCTCGGAAGGTTGTGAAATCCTATGCGTATGTGATTTGCACTAGAAAAAGAAATTTCTTCAATCATTGTTCCTTGGTGAAGTGAATAGGGTCAACCAACCCTTCAGAAGAGGTAGAACACAGTTCTTGCGGTCTTGGTCCTTCCTCCCTTGCCCCAGTTTCCAATATGCAAGTTTTCTATATAGTTTCTTTGTGTAAATAAGTTTCTTGGAATGTTCACATGAGATGATTCTTCTTTGTCTTTGACTCATAAAAGGAGATGTGCGCACAGGGCGAAGCTTTCGATGCTAGATGATTCCACACTTTCTCCCATCATGAGCTTCTTCCTACTTTCTTCTCTTCTGACTTCAGCAAGGGCTTCCATAGTGGTAGGGAGAGGCTTCATCCCAATAATTATTCCTTTGACCTTGTCTAAGTTCTTATTTAGACCTAATAGAAACTTAATCATCCGCTTCTTCTTCACTATTATTTTATTCAAAATTGCAAGTGCGGTTGAGAAAGACGACAACGAATGAGAAAGAACATATATGATGCGGCTCAAGCAGGACACCAAAAACCTGTATGTGTGTGTGGGATTTGAGCTAGGAAGAGAAAATCCACCTCTCGAAAAGTTGTGAAAGCCTATGCATATGTGATTTGCACTAAAAAAAATTCAATCTCACAGAAATTGATGCACATGGGATTTGTACTAGAAAAGATGATTTAGTGAAGATCAGTTGTGTAGTGAAGGTAAGGCGTGGGGAGACAACCCTGACCCGGTTCTGATACCATGAAGAAAGGTGGAGAAAATTATTTTTTTCATATTTCCCAATAATCAAATTACCAACTTTTCTCATTATATAATAAGAAACGGCTAAGGAAAGATTAATTACAATAATTACAACTTACTAAAGAAAACCTAACCCAAGAAGGAAAAAACTATAACATAATAAAGAGAGAATAAAACTAAAATAAGAAACTCATAATTCCACAATAAATTGTGAACAAGCTTTAGTTTTGGACCCATTAACTCCATTTTGGGAGCTAGGAAGCATACTACCCAACATAAATTCAAATTATAAGAGCATATTGTCTAAAGCTAGAACTCCAACTCTGTGACATTTATCCTGGAATAGGGCACCACTGAAGCTTAAGCTCATTGATGCATTAAATACGTTATTTTGTATATAACTGACCCTGTCATGACGATTTTTATGACATTTACCTTAATGTAGCATTTAAAATATTTAAATATTAAAAATTAAAATATATCAGAATTCTTTCTTTCAAATAAAACTAACAAAAATGATGAGTAAATGAAAAAAAATATACACAAATTTGAAACTAATTGAAGATCTAGTAGCTTTTCTTATCGATAAAAGCTTGTGTACTTCACAACAGAAATATATGTAATGATTAGAAGTACATAGAGTATAACGTAGCTAGCACAATTTTATAACTAATGAACAAGTTAATATCAATTTCTTTAGTTTCCTCCGCAAAATAGAGTATGGAATTAGCGACAAACAAATGCACAAATAGCAGAGAATCAAATACTAGCAAAAGACGTAGCACAATTGAAGTGAAAAAATAGTAAAACAAACNCCTCCTCCAGTAGGCCGTGCCTCCTTCCTGCAACTTCCCTATAGACCGCAGCCACCGTTGCTCTTCCAAGCTACCTCCAGCTGCGGTCGATGCACCTATCATCACCGATTTTCTGCCCTCCCTTCCACAGCAGCAAGACACCTCTCCGGCCTTCACTGCAGCCAACTACCTTGCACCACCGCCCGGGCTCCCTCCTCGTCAAAGCTTATTGCATTTTCTTTTGTCGGGTCTTTATTTGTAATTCTTTGTTTTAAGTTATTGCTTTCTATGTTGTCCTTCTTTCTTTGAGTCTTTAATGTACCATTTGTTTAAGTTATTAATAAAATTGTGTCTTGCGTCATGATTTGGGTAAAAAAAAAAGGCGNACGGTGAAGTTGTCTGTGATAGAGATCATCAAATTTTAAGCATAGAAACAGGGTTGTCCCCATCTTTTCTAGTGAATTATCATTCAAAGTTATTGCAAAGGTCTTGAGTTGGAATCTTATCTGGATGATAATACTTACATTTGCTCGGGTTGATTCCAAACTGAGACAAATCAATCTGTCCCGTCCGAAGAACCTGTATCATTAACCAAATGAGGAATTTAGATTACAGTAGACATATAAATAAAGGAAGAGTTACTTAAATACCACCCAAATATAATGTATTAATATATCTAATACCAAAATGTTAATTTTTACACACATATATCGCCTTACCTATGAATGAAAACATAAATTCCGTCTTTTGAAAGTTAAAATGGTAGTAATTTTTATGTGATACGAATTATCTCGGTGGTGTAATTGCAAAAAAGCAAACTTTAGGTTATAGATATGTAAATACATATGAGTTGACTGGTATTTGTGTAAATGACCAAAAAATAAAATATATTTTCCTTACATGACTAAATGAATCTACTTGCTGCCGGAAAGGAGGACTCTGCAGCAAATCCATTAGTTCATGAGGATTCCATGAACCCTATAAAAGTTGGAACAATGAGAATCTGCAGTTATTGAGACAGAAATTTCGAATAATATTCCGCAAAGGCCACACAAACCTCCGGCAAGTATGAGGCTAATGTCTGTTCTAACGGTAATGATTCAACCAACGGCAAGAGAAGATCAGGCTTTAAAATATCTCCCAAACCCAAACCTAAACAAAAGGGAGCTTATCATGTTCAATTTTTTAAATTTTTACAACAAATATCACTGATTCTGTGGGTGGCTGAGAAGTTCTACCTGCATCTGGATCTTCAATGGAATCAGCTGCAAAAATGGAAAAAAGTAATGAGTAAAGTGCCAAGATAGTCCCCTGACTGTTTACAAAAATGATAAAGAATTTGAGGACTAAATTGGCACTCTCCTCAATAATAAATAGAATGGAGAAATATAAGGACAAGTGAATATATATGCATATATATTATATAAAGGGTGATACCAGGAGTTTGGATATTTCTTAATATTCTTTGCAGATCTGCCAATTTTACAGGTCCAGCAGATGAAGTCACTTCGCCGGTCAATTCCCCGGCCATGTTCTGGTCAACCAAGTTTCCAGCTCTACGCAAAGGGGATACCAACATGAGAACTCAAGCATTAACTACTACAGAAAAATGAAGCTGAAAGTTTGAAACAAGGAGTAAGCTTAATCAAATAAATCAACGAGGCCGCCGTGTGATTAATATCTACAAGAACTCTCCACATCAGCAATGAAAAAATTACCTTAAATAAGGACTAAATGTTTTGAAAAACACCCGAAGTAACACATAAGCAGCAGCAGTCTAGTACCTTATCCCAATTATTTAGGAATAGCTCCCCTAGCGTTCAAACTAAAAAGCCCTTAGGTGTTTCAAAATATTGTTATTGACAGTCTGCAGGTTTTGTATTGCAGATCTAACCATCCCCACACCCCAACAAGATCAAAAGAATAATCTTGCAGATTTTTGCATGAGTGAAATGTTTGCAAATTTTTTTGAGAAATATGTTACACAATAATGAAAATTATGCACTGTTTATAAATATTTGATTTCACATTTTAAGTTTTTGAAGACTAATTTTAATCAGGATAACAAAAATAGTCAAGGGACAGAATAAGTGGCTCAATACTCCAAATGCTGGCCTTGATCTAGAATACTCAAATCACCCAAACTCAACCACATGAAAAAGATATGGGAAATTTAAATAAATACCACGCAACTGTATTTACATATTTAATAACTAAAATTTGACATTGATACCGACAACAATTTGATATCATAAACCTATAGAAAAAAGATCTATTTCACTTATCAAAAGTGAGTACATGTATTTTGAATGTAATGTTAAAGTTTTGAACACTATTCATGTAAATATAAAAGGGGGGTATTAGATATTAAATACATAAGAATTGTGTGGTAGGTATGTAAATGCCCCAAATGATATATATCCAGCTAATTAAGAGCATCTACTTGTCTTCATAAATTACAGATAAAAACAAAATGATAAATAAAGCAATAAAATTATAAGTTTCAAAAGAACTAAGAAAACATAATGCAAAGTGGACACCAGATCATCTGCATCTCCTAGATGGAATTTCCAACAAGTAATGCGAAATCCACCATACCTTGATGAGATATCATCATCAGCTGTATCCTCAGAAATTTCAGATATGTGCATAGGAACTGAAGCTTCAGCCTCATCTTCACCGATGATATCTTCAGAAAATTTGAAAATAAATTTAAATAAAGCACAAATACAGACAGAAATTCACACAAATGTAATAACACAACATACCTAAAGGACGATTAATGCAAGAATTGATTGAATTGCATATTTGAATGTCTCCATCAGATTTTGGCTCCTATCAGTAGCCCAACCCATAATTTTCAGTAAAAGATGTAAAGCACTTTGATTTCAGCGAAACAGGCATGAGGAAAGCAAGTGATAAAATAAAGAGCGGCAACTCTTGCTTAACAATGAAATTTTAAATATTTATAAGATTATCACCCAACTATCTCAATTAACAAAATTGGTATCCAAAATCTCAAAATTCAAAGCAAAACTATAAACTTTCATCCTCAATGTTTTATCAAATTCCGAATGAGTTAGTTTCATAACAAGCACAAATACATGAATAATTTTTTATTTTTATTATTTTATTTTATTTTATTATTATTTATTTATTTTTGATAATTTTGTAAATTGAAATGATTATATTTGTTCGAATATAATTCTCCCTAAAAAGAACTGACCTGCATCCAAAAGATAAACCTCCTATTATCAGAGCTAAACTTCAAAATGAAAACTCTTTCAGGGGATTGCACCACCTGAATATGAAACAAGGATGATAGTATTAAATAAACAAATACATGCTGCAAAGTGACAATTGAGGAATAAAAAATCATAGATTCGAATAGAGAAAAAGTACCTTCTCAAAAACAGCCTCATCTGGGAAGATGATCTGGTCCTGTAGTACATAAATTTAACGAAGCCAATTTTCAACAAAAAATAAGATGCAGGAGAAAAAGAAATCGAATAGCGGAAGAAAAAAAAAATTACTTGACAAATTAAACAATCCTATTTCAACATAATTTAAGAAAGCAAAGGGTGATAGCTACAAAGTAATCCATCCATACACAGACACACACACACTCATAGCACTAAGTTCTTGTTTTTACATATCTAGCTCCTAAACTTCAATTTTTCCATATATACCACTTTTGCTAAGCATGAAAGGGTGTATTTCACTGTTTAAAAGTTAACAAGGTAGTATTTTGTTGTGATATAAAAAGATTTAGGTTGTATAAATGTAAAGTGCAAAGTTAAGGTGTTAGAAACATAAATTTCTATGAATTGGAAGGTATGTATGTAAATTCCATATACATACATACATACGTAGAAAGAAATCTATTCCGTAATAAGTGAAGAAAGATGAAGAAAATCGTATTTTCTTATTTTCAATAATCAAATTACAACTCTTCTCCCTATATAATAAGGAACGACTATTAGGATTTCGAATTTAGCTCGAAGAACGTTAATCGCCAGAAAATCGATTTGAAGTTTGGCTCAAATCGAGATCATATCGAAATAAACGATCTGAGCTATGAGCTGAAACTTTGAATCGAATTTTTTTCGAGCTAATTCAGAGTCATACATGGATCGGCTCGAACTAACTCGAGATCGGCTCGTAATACTCTTTATTTATAAATCTTATATATATATATAATGCTAAGTAAAATTGAATATAACAATTCACGAGCTAATTTTGAGTCAATTTTGAGCCGGAATGCATCCAAATAACTCAATCTGAGCCACTTAGTTTTGATTTTGAGTCAGATCTAGCTGATTCTGAGTTGAAGCATATCCAAATAACTCAATTCGAGCTAGCTCATTTCAATTTCGAGCTCCATTCAATTTTGAGCCGGCTCTACTCGAGATCAAATATAAAGAGCTAGGAGTTGATTTCGAGCCAATTTCAAGCTAACCCCAGCACAACTCGAAATCAGATCGTTAACAACCCTAACGGCTAGGATAAGATTAAATACAATTTACTAAAGCAAACATAATTCAAGAAGAAAATAAATATGACATAATAATAAGGGAATATAACTAAAATAAGAAACTCCAAAAATTTCACTCCCCCTCAAGTTGGTTATAGATGTTGTAAAGACCCAACATGGTATTCAGGTCAGTGCAGCTGCCTGGATGTAAAAATTTTGTGAAAATGTCTGCAACTTGAAGATGAGTTTGAATTCACATTAAGTGAATAATGTCTCCATTCATCTTTTTTGAGATAAATTGGCTATCAATCTCAATGTGTTTGGTCCTGCCATAATACACAAGATTATTTGCAATAATAATTGTTGTTTGACTATCACAAAACATCTTTATGGGATTAGCAATAGAGTATCCCAACTCATTTAACAACCTTTAAATCCACATTTCTTCACAAACTCCCAAAACAAGTGTCTGATACCCAATATTCTTTACTACTTCTAGAGAGCATTGCATGTTTCTTGCTCCTCCAAGTGACAAAATTTCCCTAGACATAGGAACACTACCCAAAAGTAGATCTTCTATCCGATAGTTCTCCTACCCAACTAGCATCACTATAAACCTCTCCCTTTTTGCTGATTTCTTAAATAAGAGCTCTCTGACATGAGTCTTCTTAAAAAACCTCAATATTTTGTAAATGATCTTCAAATATTCTTCATTCGAACTATTCATATGCTGACTAACAAAACCGACACAATAAACAATATCACGTCTCGTGTGTGTTAGATAGATGAGCTTACTCACTAGTCTTTGGTATCTACCCTTTTCAACTAGTGTCTTTTATCCCCTGAATGTAAATTTTTGTTGAAATCCATATGAGTCTCAATAGGTTCGCACTCCAACATTCTTGCCTCTTTTAATTAGTCCAGGATGTACTTTTTTGGGATATCACAATATCCACCTTGCATCTAGTCACTTTCATGCCTAAAAAAAATATCTCATCACCCCAAAAACCTTAATTTCACACTCAGAGGCAAGAACCTTAATAATCTTCCCAATCTCCTTTTCATCATTTATCAGGATCATATAATCTACATAGACGATGAGTATAACCATCTTACCTCTCTAAGTATGCTTTATGAACAAAGCATGATCCGCTTGATATTGAATATACCCATTAATTTCATCGTTTGGGCAAACTTATCAAATCAAACCCTTGGAGATTGTTTGAGGTCATAAAGTGGCTTTTTAGTTTACAAAATATATGCTTATTTGAGTCATTTTCTAATCTTGATGGGAATTTCATATACACTTCTTCCTTAAGGTCTCCATTCAAAAACACATTCTTAATATCAAGTTGATGCAGTTCTCATTCTTTGTTCAATGTTAAGAAATGAAAAACTATTACAATGTTTAACTTGGAGCAAATGTCTCTTGATAGTCTATCCCGTAAACTGAGTGAAATATTAGGCCACCAACCTAGTCTTGAACCTCTCAATGCTCCCATATGTTTTGTAATTGACATTGAAAACCCATTTGCACCCAACTAATCTTTTATCTTGGAAAAGCTTTGTAAAAATTCATGAGTCATTTAGATCAAAAACTTGGATCTTCTCTTCAATTGCCTTTATGCCATCTAGAACTTTGAAGTACTTCATGAATAGACTTGGGTGTGTGCATACTATCAAGATTAGGTCCAACAGCTTTATATTGATGATAACTTTTCATAGGCAACCTAATCTTAGATAGGATAATTTGTGCAACTTTCCCTGCCTTCTCCACAAGTTTCCACCTCCCTTCAAACTTCAAAGATGTGTGAATTCAAGTTTGGTTGTAAACAGTCATGTGTTGCATATTGTCTTTATCCTACTCAGTGAATTTATTTCTCCTAACAGACACACAAAGTCCCTTGTTGTCAATCTAAAGTTGGATCTTCTCAACTGGTGGAACTTGGGAGAAATGATGGTTAGAGGGAAGTAGAATATGTTCTGATGACTCTAGATCAGTGCGAGTATCCAGAGTAGTGTGGGGAAGTGGAATAGGTTGTGAAGACTCTAGAGTAATGTCCCAAGTTTAATATTCACCGGACTCTCTCTCTGAATATCAGATTTAGGGTAGTTCTAGGGTTGATTTTCAAAGAAGGCAACATCCATGGAGTTATAGTATTTTCTTGTAATGGGAGAATAACACTTTGTCATGCCCCACCATCTTCAAAGAAATGAGATGACAAGCATGAGAAGGAAACATCTAGAAAAGGCATGCAAGGTAAGAACCTTCTAGAGCCAAGAAGGTGGATGAGAAAGTTCCACAACTCTAGAAACTTCTACCCAATTCTAGAGGTCAGAAGAAGGTCATACACCATGAAGAACTCAAGGATGAAGCATAGAGAGTTCAAGAAAAATCTATAAGGATCTAGGATTATGTATTTATGTGTCAAACAGATGTCGAATCTAGCGAGTTCATAGTCGAATCGAGTGTCTCGACAAGACGAATCCAACGAGCCTACAATTGCTCAATTCCAACATCGTTTAGACACTCAAATGTTCATCAAACATCATCTGATCGAGAAAAACTCTCCGGACCATCCAATCAAAATAATTTATATTCCTACATTAATTGCACCCAAAACACTATAAATAGAGTCTCACCCCTCACATGAAGGGGAGGCTTGAGAGAGAACTTGAGGCTTTGAAAAGGAATTCAAGTCCAACATCATCTCTGCCATCGTCGATCATCGTTGACCACGACCATCCGTCAGTGACCACCTCCGACCTCCGTCGATCACTGACGATCGTCATCGACCACCGGCGACCGTCATCGACCACCGCCGACCGCCGACCGCCGTCAACTACCGTCAACCTCCATCGACCACCCTTCACCGTCGTCGACCATCGTCGACTCTTGTTAACATCCGTCATCTATCGTCGATCACCACCAATCATCATCAATCATCACCAACCACACACCTTCAGTTGACGTAGAAATCTGAAAATCAAGTAATCATTTCCTATCTGTGGGACACAGGATTTCCGCAATCAATAGTGAATTTTCGCAATTGGGTCAGACTCCGTGGTTTTCCCCTTCCCGGGTTTTCCACGTAAAAGTTTATGGAATCATCACTACTTGTTTTCTCTTTCATCTGTGTGTGTGCTGAATTCTCATATAACGCTAAGACGATAATCTGTTACTCTATCGCCGCGAATTTTCCAGCACGCAACAGTTTGGCGCCGTCTATGGGAAGGTTTCAATCCCACAACTAAAGTACTTACGCGGTTTACTACATGCACCAGACATAATGTTAATGACAACGGAGCATCCTGCTCCAATACCCATCGTTTCAAGGAGCAATCACGAAGCTAAGGGCGGCATGCTTCTTCATCTTCCTGCCCAGAAAGAAGATATCCTGCCAACAAAGGTGTTTCGGGTCATTCAATGGAAGATCGAATGCGTAGGATGGAAGAGTTTGAACTAGAGAACCTACAGCTCCTGCGGGGGCTCAACAACCGTTGTCTAATTCATTGGATGAAATTTGTTTACCATTAACTCCGCGACATACGAGAAACATACCACTCGGAGGAACTCGTACCGACCCGCCTCCTCAAGAAGGAACACATCCCCTGTTAGGTTGTGATGCTAAACTTCTAGATATCGCAAGTTCCACTCATCCATTTCGTACAGTTCACCCGACATCGCCACATCTTCCTGTCATTCCAGATCATGTCATTCGTAACGAACTACGACGTCTCGTCCAGGAAGAGTTCCCTCTAGAGAAAAATGATCATTTCTACGCTCACCATAACACCCATGAATCTTCTCATTTAGCGGATGCGGTCCTCCAACACCCCATCCCAATAGGTTTCAAGCTTCCAAAAATACGTATGAAGGAATAACCGACCCTTACGAGCTTATTGATCATTATCGAACCATCATGCACATTTAGCGTGCCTCTGATGCGCTTCTATGTCAAGTGTTCCCGGCTACTCTTAAAGGTCAAGCTCGAACCTGGTTCTACTCTCTGCCAAGGGACACTGTAAACACCTTTAACGAGCTTGTCAAACTGTTCGCGAAGCAGTTCATCGCAAATTGAAGGATCATCAAAGATTCATCCCATCTCTCGGGTATTCATCAAAGTGAAAAAGAGTCGCTCAAGGACTACTTCCGCAAGTTTTATGCTGAAGGCCGTCAGATTCTGGGGGTGGATCCGGAGTTACTAAGGGAAGTCTTCGTTGGGGGCTCTGCCCATAACCTTTTTACTCATCACTGATGCGGGAGAGTTCATTCTTATGTTGACCTTGTCCACCGTGTTGAGGCCCAAATCACTGTGGATGAGGCCATCAACGCACATAAAGAGCAGTTCGAGAAATTTGGGGAAAAACACAAAAATAACACTGTAGATAATAATCAATATTCGCAACGGAGAAAGTCCGAACAACAGAGGGATCGCGACCTCCTTACTCAACCTGCTGACCAACGAAGTGAGTATCGACCTAAGAAAGAGTATACACCGCTCAACACATCACGTGTTAATGTCTTAATGGCTATCAAAGATGAGCAAGCCATTAAGTGGTCTCACCCCATAAAACCTAACTCAGGAAATCAAGAACAATACTGTCATTTTTATCGAAGTTGTGATCACTCCACTTAAGCATGTAAGCAGCTCAAGGAAGAGCTTGAAAGGTTAATTAAACAAGGATATCTTGGTCGATTTGTACAAAACAAACCAGATGGTACTGATAATACTCCTACTAGTGGGCAACATACACAAAGACAACAACAAGGGGATCACCCAATCGTAAACGAAATTCAAACAATTGTTGGAGGATCATTGTTGACTGATCAAATCCTTATCACTATACCTGGTGAACCAATGCAGAAGAAATTGCGCCTCGAGCCTATCACTTTTGATGATTCCGATTTGGAAGAAGGTGAACTTCCCCACCAAGATCCTCTTGTCATTAGCGCAGGAATTGGCCAGCGCTGCTATAACGTAAAGAGGATCCTGATCGACAATGGGAGCCTGTCGATGTCTTGTTCTATTCAACTTTCCACAGTTTGAGATTTACAAGGGAAAGACTTCAATCTGCATCCGGACTGTTATATGAATTTGATAATCGATCAGTGAGTGTCGAGGGAACAACTAATTTCCCTGTTATTTTGGGAGATTTTCCTCGACAAATAACCCCCTCAGTCCAGTTCATCGTTGTCAAATCAGAATCGACACATAATGCCATCTTCAGGAGACAACTACAATCAATCTTTGGCATTGTGACTTCTGTAACACACTTGAAGATCAAGTTTTCAACCCCAGCAGGGATCGACGTCGTGCGAGGTGATCAACAAACATCACAATCATGCTGCCTCAGACAAGCTCAGTCACGTCTGTCAATGACACTTAGCATTGAGAACTTCGATCTTCGAGATGAAGATATATCGCAACGGGCTTCTCCCGTGGAAAACTTGATTCACATCCCACTCTCTGAAGAACATCCCTCGAGAACAGTGCAACTTGGTTACCTACTCTCTGATGAACAAAGGTCGGAGTATGTAGATCTTCTCCAAAGGAATCAAAACATTTTTGCATGGACTACGACCAACATGCATTGAGTTGACCCTAAAATAATCATGCACTCTTTAAAAGTTGATCCAACATCTAAACCGGTCATCCAGAAGAAGCGAAATTTTGCCCCGGATCGCTTACAAGCTATTGAACAAGAAGTCAACAAGTTTTTCGAAGCAAAGTTCAACTGGGAAGTGCACCACCCTACATGGCTAGCCAATGTCGTCAAGGTGAAAAAAGTTAGTGGTTCATGGAGAATATGTGTCAACCATACAAACCTCAATAAAACATGTCTGAAAGATAGCTTTCCCCTCCTACGCATAGATCAACTTGTTGCTTCCACCTCCGGACATCAGATGCTCAGCTTTATGGATGCATACTCAGGGTACAATCCAATAAAGATGAACCCAGTATATGAGGAAGCCACCTCTTTTCAAATAGATAAGGGCTTATACTGTTATCAAGTTATGCCGTTCGGATTAAAAAATGCTGGTGCAACTTATCAACGTCTAATGAACAAAGTCTTCAGAAATCTTCTCGGGCGTAAAATAGAGGTTTATGCTGATGACATGTCAGTAAAAAGCCTGGAATCATCCCAACACACTTCTCATCTAGAGGAGTGTTTCCAACTCTTTCGTTAAAATGATTTACGAATTAACCCGACTAAATGTGCTTTCGAAGTAACATCAGAGAAGTTTTTGGGATTCATGGTTGCCCATCGTGGAATTGAGACAAACCCAAAAAAAAAAAATCAAGGCACTAAGAGATATGGTGCCCCCAAGGAACATCAAGGAGGTTCAACGCTTGAATGATCGTATAGCTGATCTATCTCGTTTCTTAGTTCGTTCTGAGGATAAGTATTTGTCATTCTTCAAGATACTTAAAAGTGCTTGAAACACTGATTTTCAATGGACAAATGACTGTCAGATTGCTTTTGAGCAACTCAAGGCATATTTTGGCTTCACTGCCCCTCTTCTCAAAGCCCGTCCAAGGAGAGATATTATATATCTATTTACCTACTTCACCTCATGCAATAAGTTCCGTGTTTGTCAGAATGGAAAACTCGGTCGAGAAACCAGTATACTAGCAAGATTCTCTCTAATACAGAAATTCGTTATCCGATGGCGGACAAGACTGCGCTAGCCCTGATATTCTTAATAAAGAGACTTCATCCGTACTTCCAGGCTCACACTATTGGCGTTTACTCGCAACTCCCT
The DNA here is from genome assembly GCA_002079205.1 of Phalaenopsis hybrid cultivar. Classification (NCBI taxonomy): domain Eukaryota; kingdom Viridiplantae; phylum Streptophyta; class Magnoliopsida; order Asparagales; family Orchidaceae; genus Phalaenopsis; species Phalaenopsis hybrid cultivar. Next base: position 53,347 of record JXCR01097408.1, on the reverse strand, counting down.
TTGAAAACTATCCTACAAAAACCAGAAGCATCGGGAAGATTAGTTAAAAAGTCAGTAGAATTAGGAGAATTTGACATCCAATGTTTACCACGACCAAAAATCAAATCACAAGTATTGGCCGACTTTGTGGTAGAATGTACAGTGTCTACCTCTGATGAACCACTCTCTTCTCTTCCACGGTCACCTCAGTGGACACTATACTTAGACGAAGCAACCAGAAACTCAAGAACTGGCAGGAATACTACTTAATTCCCCAAAGAAAGACATTTTAGAGTACGGACTTCGTTTGAAATTCCCAACCACCAATAAAGTTGTTGAATATGAAGCATTTATCGCCGGATTAAGGCTTGTCATCAACTGCGAAGTACAAAACATAATCTACATTGATTCTCAACTCATCGAATCCCAAGTAGAAGGAGAATTCGACGCTCATAAGTCACAGCTAGTGTAGTATTTCAGTCTAGTAAGAACACTTTTCGCCCAAATTGAAACATGTCAGCTCATTCACATACTTCGAGAGTATAACACGAGTTGATGCCCTCTCCAAACTTGCAACTTCAACAACTGGAGATCTCTATAAAAGGTGTATTGAGGAGATACATTTTCTATCATCCATGGCCCATGGGTGATACTATCTATAGATGACCCAAGGGAGGATTGATCCCATCATCTCTTTCCTCCGAGACGGAACACTGTCAGATGATGCTACTACATCAATTCGCATCACGCATGACTGCCAACTTCATCTTTATAGGGGATGAACTATATAAGAAGACATTTGTAGATCCAACCTCAAGTGTCTTCCTCCATCTGAAACTGATTATGCTCTACAAGAAATTCTTTCCGGAATATGTGGGAAGCATTTTTGTGGCAGGACACTTGCTCTTAAAATAATGAGGCAAGACTTCTAGTGGCCCACAGTTAAGCAAGACGCGTTAGATTTTGTACAAAAATGCAAGAGTTGCCAACTACATTCTAATCTTATGCATCTGTCGCCGGTAGAATTCACATCATTTCTGAATCCTTGACCTTTCGCCCAATGGGGGGTAGATATCATGGGATCATTTCCATTAGCTACTGGACAACGAAAATTCATCATTTAGTTGTCGACTACTTCACCAAATGGGTAGAAGCGGAGCCGCTCGCCAAGATCACTGAAGCAAATGTCAAACAATTTATCTGGAAAAACATCATCTGTCTCTTTGAGCTCCCCGCAAAGATTATCATTGATAATGAGACTCAATTCACTAAAAGAGTTTTCACCTTATTCTGCAAGGATTTTCATATTCAGTTGGTGCACACTGTCGTGACACATCCCCAAACAAATGGGTAGACTGAGGTGACAAATCAGACGGTGCTCAAGGGCTTGAAGACACGTCTTGAGAAGGTTGGGGGGCAGTGGGTAGAAGAGCTGCACAACGTCCTTTGGGTCTATCGCACCACCGCTCTTATTCCAACCGGGGAAACTCCATATAACTTGTGTTTCAGCACTGAAGCTGTTATCTCAGTTGATATCGGAGTTCCAAACCCACGAGTTAAGACTTTTGACTCAGATAACAATGAGGAAAAGCTCTGACAATATTTGGATCTCCTCCCAGAAACACGTGATGTGATCCTTTTTAAAATTGTTTCCTACCACAAAAAAGTTGTTCGCCACTCTAACCAGAGGGTCAAGCCTCGAATTATCTCCGTCGGTGACCTGATCTTACGTAGCATTGAAGCCGTCGGTCATGACCCTCAACGAAATAAACTAACACCTCTCTGGGAAGACCCATATATCGTGGCTACCATCATCAAGTCTGGAACCTTCAAATTCAAGGATTCTCATGAAAAAATCTTGCCTCGAACTTGGAATGCAAAAAATATTCGCAAGTACTATCAGTAACACCCTAATCATGTAGTCACATATGTTATTACATCGCAACTCATACATAATTAATTTATCTTAAATATTACTCACTTACCTTTCTATACATAAAGAATATTTTTAGAAAGTGTAATGGCTCATTCACGAGTCACTTCATGCTCTCGACCCGAGAAACACACAACCCTGATTGTATCTTAGTCAGAGCACGATGAATCCCAGGGGGATTTGATCTAACCTCTACCATATGGGTTAATATTATCGAGTTTTTCTCCGAAGAGCATCCCTGTATAGGTTAACAGTCCTTCGTGGACTACACTTGACCCATTCCACACAGGTTTGTAAGTGAGCAATGCTCCAACAACCTCACATGGGTTAGTAAGTCTTCCGTGGACTTCCGTTGGCTCACCTAAATAGGTTAAGATCATCGAGTAAAACTCTGATAGATAGTCTCAACCAAGTCAAATGTTGTTGGCTATTCATCCACACACTTATCACCAAAAAGATACTCGGGGGGCAAACAACTAATAAAATAAGATGATCAACATGTATCACTAATGCAACATCATTTTGACAAAGTTCGAAAAGAATAACATCTGTGTAGTTAGAATAACATGACAAAAACAAACACACTACAAGTATAAAAGAAATATAACACTAATCAACGTCAACATTTTCCTCCGCCCCCTCGTCGCCGTTAAAGAGCACCTTCTTCAATTCACTCTCGATGTCATCACCGTCAGAATCTGAGAAATAATCCTTCGAAACATGGCTAGGAGTGAGTCCCTTCACGAAAATCTCGGTTCCACGTTGCACTGCTCGACCCCCATTCAAAAAACCTCAGATGAACACTTTTGCTGCTCCTTTATCTCAACATCAAGCACCCGATCACGAGCCTCTTGAACACGGTCTCGAATGAGTCTTAAACTCAAGTGAGTTCTTAAAGTCCTCGATCGCTTTACCGCTTAACTTCTGAAACATCAATATCTTTTACAAACCTCAAAAGTCGGATCTCTTCTTCTTGGGCTAACACCATCGACTTAAGGGCTTTCACGGTCTTACTACTTTCACGAAGGCTGACTCATGCTTCCACCAACCCCTCTCGAGTTTTCTCGAGATCCTGAAGCTGCAACGAGAGGGAGGTTGCCATTGTTGAAACTTATGTCCTGCACTCTGTCAACTTATGATTTGAGAGGTAATTTTTTCAACCACATATTTATACCGACGCTTGTACTCGTCTTTAAAATATTTGATATTAACAAACTCAAAGTTCCAGTTTTTCAATATCAGTCCTAGCCCCTGCTGGATTTCTACCATCTTATCCACCTAGAAGAAAATAAATATTATATGGTAGTAGAAGATGAAAGAAACTTATAAAACTCTCGGCTTCCAGGAGCTTAGTACGTTCATGAGATAAGATATTTTCAGGAACGTGAATAGTTGACGGGTTTGGCAAGGCTCCCGTGAAATTTCAACTTTCTTCTGTTTCTGAGGCAATACTTCACATTCACTGCTCGTTGGGAGCCGCTTTGAGAATTGTGCGAGTGCTAGCTCAGAATGTCTCTTCTTAGATTTCTTTAAGACTATAGCTATTAAACGTTCGGGGTGGAAAGAAAACTTGACTTTGAACAATGACTCCTCACTCAAAAATTCGTAAATATATTGTCTCTCAAATAACAGATTTTTCAAGTCATGAAATCTCAGCATCTGCAATATTCTCTTCAGTAGTCTGAAGAGAGACAGACAATTATTGAAACCTTCCTCGCCTCTCGCGGAGCCCCCAATCATTTTTTGCAAAGAAGAATCTTATGGATCATTGTTTTATCAGTTCTTTTAGGTGGAAATCCAACGTCTTATGCTTAAACAACATATGATCATGCGTATCAGTAAAAAACCCAAGCAGTTATTCCAAAATTGTCGATGTTAACTTCAATCCGCAACTCCTGAAGAAAATTGTCAACCCAATAAGAACTGTCACCACTCGACAAGATAACCGAGCAACGCAAACCATAAACGTCTTCATAATTTCAATAAACTCAGGTGCCGGCAGAAATCGTAAACCAACTCTTAAGGCAGCCTCATGAATAGTAACATACCCAGAAGTTGGGGATTATGCTCGATCAGTTAAAGTCGGTAATTTCACCACCATATTATTCAGGAAGAAATACTTCTTTCGAAAAAAAATCAAGTCACTCTCCTTCACAGTTGACACTACATCCCCTGTGTTTTGACTTTACCTCGGGTTTTCAGCAGAACGACGTTCTCTAGTTATTATCATTTCAGTAACGTTTTGCAGTGACGTTTCGCCGCAATACTTCGTCGCGACGCTTCGCAGCAACGGTTCACCGCAACTCTTCACCGCAACCCTTGCTGTGAAACATCGCTGCAAAATGTTACTGAAATGGCGATAACTGGAGAACATCGTTCTGCTGAGAACCCAAGAAAAAGTCAGAACTCAGAGGATGCAGTGTCAACTGTGACGGAGAGCGACTTGATTTTTTTTTGAAATAAGTATTTCTTCTCGAATGATATTGTGGTGAAATTACCGACTTCAACTGATCGAGCATATTCACAAACTTCTGGGTATATTACTATTCATAAAGCTGCCTTGAGAGTTGACATACGATTTCCGCCGATACTCGAGTTTGTTGAAATTATGAAGGCGTTCTTGTCAAGTAGTGACATTCATTATTAGGTTGAAAATTTTCTTCAGGAGTCGCGGGTTGAAGTTAACACCGGCAATTTTGGCACGACTATGTGGGTTCTTTACTGATACGCATGATCGTGTGTTGTTTAAGCATAAGACGTTGGATTTCTACCAAAAGGAACCGATAAGACAATGATCCATAAGATTCTTCTTTGCAAAAAATGATTGAGGACTCCGCAAGAAGCGAGGAAGGTTTCAACAATTTTTTGTCTCTCTTCAAACTACCAAGAGGGAATATTGCAGATGTTGAGATTTCGTGACTTGAAAAAGTTGTTGTTTGAGAAACAATATATTTATGAATTTAAGAGTGAGTAGTCATTGTTCAAGGTCAAGTTTTTTTTTCAACCCGAATGTTCAACAGCCGTAGTGTTAAAAAAATCTAAGAAAAGACCTTCTGAGCTAGCACTCACAGAATCCTTAAAGCGGCTCCCAACGAATAGTGAATGTGAACTACCCTTCAACTATTCACATTCATGAAAATATCTTCTCATGAACGTACTAGGCTCCTGAAAACCGAGAGTTATATAAGTTTCTTTCATTTTCTACTACTATATAATTGTTTCATCTCTCTAACTCATATTTCTTTTATTCTAGGTGGATAAGATGGTGGAAATCCAACAGTGACTAGAACTGACATTGAGAAACTGAAACTCCGAATTTGTTAAGATCAAATATTTTCAAGGCGAGTACAAGCATCGGTATGAATCTGCGATTGAAAAAATTACATCTCTGGAATCACAGTTGACAAAGTGCATGACAGAACTTTCAACAATGGCAACCTCCCTCTCGTCGCAGATTCAGAATCTCGAGAAAACTCGGAAGGGGTTGGTGGAAGCACGAGCCAGCCTTCGTGAAAGTAGTAAGAGCATGAAAGCCCTTAAGTCGACGATGTTAGACCATGAAAAAGAAATCCGACTTTTGAGGTCCGCAAAAGATATTGATATTTTAGAAGTTAAGCGTAAAGCGATCGAGGACTTTAAGAACTCACTTGAGTTTAAGACTATCATTCGAAACCGTGTTCAAGAGGCTCATGATCAGGTGCTTGATGTTGAGATAAAGGAGCAACAAAAGTGATTCACCAAGGAAGGATCCATCTAAGGTTTTCTGAATGGGAGTCGAGCAGTGCAACATCGAACCGGGATTTTCGTGAAGGGGCTCACTCCTAGCCAAACTTCGAAGGATTATTCCTCAGATTCTGAGGGTGATGACATCGAGAGTGAAATGAAGAAGGTGCTCTTTAACGACGACGAAGGGACGGAGGAAAATGTTGACGTTGATTAGTGTTATATTCCTTTTATACTTGTAGTGTGTTTGCTTTTGTCATGTTGTTTTAACTAAGCAGATATTATTGTTTTCGAACTTTGTCAAAATGATATTACATTAGTGTTGCATGTTGATCATCTTATTTTGTTATTTATTTGCCCCCCGGGTATCTTTCTGGTGATAAGCGTAAGGATGAATAGTTAACAACATTTGACTTGGCTGAAGCTATCTATCAGAGTTGTACTCGATGATGTTAACCTGTATAGGTGAGTCAACGGAAGTCCACCGAAAACTTATTAACCCATTTAAGGTTATTTATTGGAGTATTGCTCACTTACAAACCTGTGTGCAAAGGGGTCAAATGTAGTCCACGAAGAACTGTTAACCTATCAAGGGTTGTTTATCGGAGAAAAACTCGAGAATGTTAACTCATATAGAAGAGGTTAGATCAAATTTCCATGGGATTGATCATGCTCTGACTAAGATACAACCGTAGTTGTGTATTTCTCGGGTCGAGAGCATGAAGTGACTCGTGAATGAGTCATTACACTTTCTAAAGATATACTTTATGTATAGGAAAGTGAGTAACATTTGAGATATATTGATTATGTATGAGTTGCGATGTAATAACATATGTGGACTACATTGTTGCAGTGTTACTGATAGTACTTGCGAAGATTTTCTGCATTCCAAGTCCGGGGCAAGATTTTTTAATCTAAATCCTTGAGTTTGAAGGTTTCAGACTTGATCCTTGTAACCACGATATAAGGGTTTTCCCATAGAGGTGATAGTTTATTGCGTTAAGGACCATGACCGGCGGCTTCAATGCTACGCAAGACCAGGTCACCGACGGAGATAGGTTGAGGCTTGACTCTCCGGTTGAAGTGGCGAGCACCACTTTGAAGGTAGGAAGCCGCTCAAAAATGGGTCACATCGCGTGTTTCTGGGAGGAGATCCAAATGTTGCCGGAGCTTTTCCTCGTTGTTATCTGAGTCGAAAGTCTTAACTCGTGGGTTTGGAACTCCGATATCAACTGGGATAACAGTCTCAGTGCCGAAACACAAGTTAAATGGAGTTTCCCCGATTGGAGTACGAGAGGTGGTGTGATAGGCCCAAAGGACGTTGTGCAACTCTTCTACCCACTGCCCCCCAGCCTTCTCAAGACAAGTCTTCAACCCCTTGAGCACCGTCTAATTTGTCACATATGTCTGCCCATGTGTTTGAAAAAGCGTCACGGCAGTGTGCACCAACTGAATGTGAAGATTCTTGCAGAATGATGTGAAGATCCTTGCAGAATGATGTGAAGATTCTTCCAGTGAATTGAATCTCATTATCAATAATAATCTTCGCGGGGAGCCCAAAGCGACAGATGTTTTTCCCGACAAATTGTTTGGCATTTGCTTCAGTTACCCTTCCATGCGTGATGAGAATTGATGTAGTAGTATCATCTGACAGTGTTCCGTCTCGAATGAAGGAGATGATGGAATCCATCCAAAATGGCTCCCTTAGGTCATCTATAGACAGTATCACTCATGGGCCATGAATGTTAGGAAAATGTATCTCCTCAATACACCTTTTATAGAGATCTTCAATTGTTGAAGTTGCAAGTTTAGATAGGGCATCAGCTCGAATGTTATGCTCCCGAAGCATGTGAATGAACTGACATGTTTCAATTTGGGCGAGAAGTGTTCTTACCATGAGTGCTAGAAAATTCGCGGCGGTAGAGTAACGAATTATCGTCTTAGGGTTGTACAAGAATTCAGCACACGCAGAGATGAAATAAAAACAAGTAGAGACAACTATAAAAATATTTACGTGGAAAACCCGGAAAGGGAGAAATCACGGGGACTGACCCAGTTGTAAAAATCTACTATTGTTTGATGATTACAGAAACCCCCTGTCCAACAGACAGAAAATTGTAACTATATTTTTCAGATTACAATGTTGACTGTCGATGTCTGGTTAGTGGTGATTGATGATGGTTGGCGGTGGTCGACGACGGCCGGCGGTGATCGACGGAAGGCAGCGTTGGTTGACGGAGTGTGGGAAAAATTTCAATCTCAAAACTAAAGTACTTAAGCGGTTTGCTACATTGTCACCAGACACAATATTCGTGACAACGGAACATCCCGCTTCAACAGCCATCATTCCAGAGAGCAGTCACGAAGCCAAGAGCGTCATGCTTTTTCATATTTCCGCTCTAAAAGACGTTATCCTGTCAAAGAAGGCATTTCGGGTTCTTCTATAAAAGATCGAATGCGAAGAATAGAGGAGTCTCAACTAAAGATCATACAACTCCTACGCAGGGCTGTCCTTAATGGGTCATATGGCTAAGTTGCAGAAGGATTTGTTGGGAAGCTTCAAGAGGTGTGAAGAGCCCACGAGGAGAAGATGAGCGATGTGCGTGCTAGCTTGGAGGAGATGTGTGGAGACATTTCGCTGTGCAAGAAGGCACTAGCAGCATCCACAAGTCATCACACTGTCGAAGTCAAGGGGATTGAAGTTCCTAAAACTGAGTTTTGGAGGGGTTCGCAACGCGAAGGAAGTAGACAACTTATTATGAGGACTAGAGCAATACTTTGGAGCGATGGGGATTGTCGATGAAGATGCAAAAACACAATTTGTCTCTCTTTATCTCTCAAACATCGCTATGCTTCGGTGGAGAAGAAGAAAAAAAGATGTAGAAAAAGGTTTGTGCTCCATTTCCAGCTTCAATGACTTCAAGAGAGAGCTAAAGAGAGAGTTCTACCCCAAGAATGCCGAGGATGAGGCTAGAGCTCAATTGCGAAGGCTCAAGAAAGAGGGTATGATTCGAGACTACATTAAGAAGTTTAGAAGCTTGGTTTCTGATCTGATATTTTAGATAAGAATGCTCTCTTCAACTTTATAGATAGGATCCAATATTGGGCAAAGACCGAGTTTAGCAGGCGAGGAGTGCAAGATCTTGCAACTGCCATCTGGCAACTGCAAGCTAGACTGATTATTCAAAGGAGTTTAGAAAGTCTGAATATAAGAAGAGTTGTGATGTCAAAGGTGGGGATGACAAGGGCAAACACAAGGAGAAAGAAACGTCGCGAATCAACCCCAACAAAGACAAAGGACAAGGGGAAGACTAACAACAAGCCATATTAAAACTGTTGTTTTCTTTGTAAAAGACCTCATTGAGCAACGGATTGTCCTCAGAAGAAGTCCCTCAACTCTCTCCTTGCAAACCATAAGGAGGAAGAAGAAAGTGATATGGAAATGGTATGGAGGCACATGTGGGATCTCTTCAACTGCTAAACAAGATGCAAGCTCCGATACAACCCCAAGAGAAGGGGTTACTCTTTGTGGAGATAAAAATAAGAGGGAAGATCACAAGGGCAATGGTGGATACGGGTGTTTCCGACAACTTCATCTGCAGCGAGGAAGCAAAGAGGTTAGGGTTGCAGATGACTAAAGAAGGGGCTCTATTAAAGTCGTTAACTCAACAGAGATGTCAATCAATGACATGGCTAAGGGAGTCAAGACCAACAATGGGGCATAGCCAGGTATTCTAGACTTCTCTGTCATTCCTTTGGATGATTACAAAGTTTTTCGAGTAATTAACTTCTTGGACCAAGCAAGAGCATTCCCAATGTCATTCCCCGATAGTCTGTGCAACACGGAAGGGAGTCAAGCTTGCTCAATACCAATAATAAGATTAAGCAAGCAAGGATCTAAAACGCTATCAGCAATCAAGCTTTGTGCGGTTTGATTGGTGAATGTGAACAAAAGAGACATCCAAATAATTTTAGGAGAAGAATGGATGAGAAAGCTTTGACATGAGGGTATTTTTCCATCACAATATCGAGAATCCAAAGACCATACTTGGCATTCTATTAACGAGGTAGGCGGTTGTGAGCACATCTCATCAGAAAACTTTCGAGACATTGTGAAAAAGCATTATAGATCGAGATACCTCAAGGAGGTGTCTATTCTTCTTCTCAACTATAACATTTTGTTGTGGAGTTTCAGCACAAGAACTCACATGAATGATGTCGTTATAAGGTAGGTTCTAAGGATAGAGTTGAAATATTCCTTTAAATTGTCAGTTTTGAGAATTTAAATTTTGTATTGGAATTGAGTGGAAATCATTTTATGAAAGTACTGAAAAAATTTGTGTAGTTTCAAATTTTTCCTTCATGAGAATATCCAACTAGTTCCAGTATAGTCATTAATAAAGGAGACAAACCAACTAGCTTCATTGATGATTTTAATTTTGATGATCCTCAAATATCACTGTGGATGATAGAAAAAGGTTGTGAGAGTTTGTACTGAGACAAACGGTAGACATGTTGAGTATGTTTAACCGATTGACATATTTTACACTGATAAAACTATGATTTTTTATTAATAAAAAGACGAGGATACAACTTTGCAATATAATGAAAATTAGGATACCTAGACTACGATGCCATAACAAAAATTGACTTTCAACTGACTCGTACACAACGGATTCAGAAACATGGGAAGATTATGTGAAAAAGACGCTTTTGCATTAAAAGAATAGCTTTTTTTGAACAGGTATAGGTCTTGCTGCAATTCAACACAATCAATCACCTTCCTCAAATCTACCACATGAAATTCATAAGAGTTAGAATGAAAGAATAATATAGTTTAAGTCATGAGTAAACTTGTTAATTGAAAGCAAGTTACAATCTAACTGGAGAACATATAACACATAAGAGAGTTGAATATTTTTGTAAACTTTCACTTCTTTCCTAACAATCCTGGAGTAAGATCGATCAACAAGTCTAATCAATTTGGTATTGATGAACTATTGACAATTAGCGAGAGCATGAATACCTTCAGTCATGTGATCAAAAGCAACGAAATCTACTATCCAAGATTGAAATCTTCCATTGTTAGAGAGATATGGACATGATACTTTAGTGTATTGTCAAGCTAGCAAGTCTCTTAGTTGTTCTTAAAAGAAGTTTCTTCAATGCCTCCAGTTGTGCCTTAATGAAGGGATTAGGGTCAAACAACCCTTCAGAAGAGGTGGCAGCACGGGCCTTGCGGTCTGGGTCCTTCTTCCTTTGCCACGGTTTCCAATCTGCAGNCCAAGATTGAAATCTTCCATTGTTAGAGAGATATGGACATGATACTTTAGTGTATTGTCAAGCTAGCAGGTCTCTTAGTTGTTCTTGAAAGAAGTTTCTTCAATGCCTCCAGTTGTGCCTTAGTGAAGGGATTAGGGTCAACCAACCCTTCAGAAGAGGTGACAGCACGGGCCTTGCGGTCTGGGTCCTTCTTCCTTTGCCACGGATTCCAATCTGCAAGTTTTATATATAGTTTCTTTGTGTGACAAGAGACCATTCTTCTTTGTCTTTGACTTATAATAGGTGTCATGTGCGTGGTGAAGCTTTCAATGCTAGATGATTCCACACTTTCTCCCATCATGAGCTTCTTCCTACTTTCTTCTCTTCTGACTTAAACAAAGGCTTCTCTAGTGGTAGGGAGAGGCTTCATCCCAATAATTCTTCCTCTGACCTCATCTTAGCTCTTATTTAGACCTAATGGAAACTCAATCATCCGCTTCTTCTTCACTATTATTTTATACAATATAGCAAGTGTGGTTGACAAAGACTACAATGATTGAGAAAGAGTCTATATGGTGCAGCTCAAGTAGAACATGCGAAAAAACTCNCTCTTATTTAGACCTAATGGAAACTCAATCATCCGCTTCTTCTTCACTATTATTTTATACAATATAGCAAGTATGGTTGACAAAGACTACAATGATTGAGAAAGAATCTATATGGTGCAGCTCTAGTAGAACATGCGAAAAACCTGTGTGTGTGTGGTATTTGGACTAGAAAGAGAAAATCCACCTCTCGGAAGGTTGTGAAATCCTATGCGTATGTGATTTGCACTAGAAAAAGAAATTTCTTCAATCATTGTTCCTTGGTGAAGTGAATAGGGTCAACCAACCCTTCAGAAGAGGTAGCAACACAGTTCTTGCGGTCTTGGTCCTTCCTTCCTTGCCCCAGTTTCCAATATGCAAGTTTTCTATATAGTTTCTTTGTGTAAATAAGTTTCTTGGAATGTTCACATGAGATGATTCTTCTTTGTCTTTGACTCATAAGAGGAGATGTGCGTACAGGGCGAAGCTTTCAATGCTAGATGATTCCACACTTTCTCCCATCATGAGCTTCTTCCTACTTTCTTCTCTTCTAACTTAAACAAAGGCTTCTCTAGTGGTAGGGAGAGGCTTCATCCCAATAATTCTTCCTCTGACCTCATCTTAGCTCTTATTTAAACCTAATGGAAACTCAATCATCCGCTTCTTCTTCACTATTATTTTATACAACATAGCAAGTGTGGTTGACAAAGACTACAATGATTGAGAAAGAATCTATATGGTGTAGCTCAAGCAGAACATGCGAAAAACCTCTGTGTGTGTGGTATTTGGACTAGAAAGAGAAAATCCACCTCTCGGAAGGTTGTGAAATCCTATGCGTATGTGATTTGCACTAGAAAAAGAAATTTCTTCAACACCTCTCGTTGTTCCTTGGTGATGTGAATAGGGTCAACCAACCCTTCAGAAGAGGTAGCAACACAGTTCTTGCGGTCTTGGTCCTTCCTTCCTTGCCCCAGTTTCCAATATGCAAGTTTTCTATATAGTTTCTTTGTGTAAATAAGTTTCTTGGAATGTTCACATGAGATGATTCTTCTTTGTCTTTGACTCATAAGAGGAGATGTGCGTACAGGGCGAAGCGTTCAATGCTAGATGATTCCACACTTTCTCCCATCATGAGCTTCTTCCTACTTTCTTCTCTTCTGACTTCAGCAAAGGCTTCCATGGTGGTAGGGAGAGGCCTCATCCCAATAATTATTCCTTTGACCTTGTCTAAGTTCTTATTTAGACCTAATAGAAACTTAATCATCCGCTTCTTCTTCACTATTATTTTATTCAAAATTGCAAGTGCAATTGAGAAAGATGACAACGAATGAGAAAGAACCTATATGGTGCGGCTCAAGCAGGTTGTGAAAGCCACCACTCGGAAGGTTGTGAAAGCCTATGCATATGTGATTTGCACTAAAAAAGAAATTCAATCTTACAGAAACTGCTGCACATGGGATTTGTACTAGAAAAGACGATTCAGCGGAGATCAGTTGTGTAGTGAAGGTAAGGCGTGGGGAGACAACCTAGTGGACGAAACAAGGCTAGGGTTTCTAACCCGGTTCTGATACCATGAAGAAAGGTGGAGAAAATCATTTTTTCATATTTCCCAATAATCAAATTACCAACTTTTCTCATAATATAATAAGAAACGGCTAGGGAAAGATTAATTACAATAATTACAACTTACTAAAGAAAACCTAGCCCAAAAAGGAAAAGACTATAACATAATAAAGAGAGAATAAAACTAAAATAAGAAACTCATAATTCCACAATAAATTGTGAACAAGCTTTAGTTTTGGACCCATTAACTCCATTTTGGGAGCTAGGAAACATACTACCCATCATAAATTCAAATTAAAAGAGCATATTGTCTAAAGCTAGAACTCCAACTCTGTGACATTTATCCTGGAATAAGGCACCACTGAAGCTTATTCAATAAACTACAGCAACCCCAAACGGACCCTAAGCTCATTGATGCATTAAATATGTTATTTTGTATATAACTGACCCTGTCATGACGATTTTTATGACATTTACCTTAACGTCGCATTAAAAATATTTAAATATTAAAAATTAAAATATATCAGAATACCTTCCTTCAAATAAAACTAACAAAAATGATGAATAAATGAAAAAAATATACATAAATTTGAAACTAATTGAAGATCTAGTAGCTTTTCTTATCGATAAAAACTTGTGTACTTCACAACAGAAATATATGTAATGATTAGAAGTACATAGAGTATAACGTAGCTAGCACAATTTTATAACTAATGAACAAGTTAATATCAATTTCTTTAGTTTCCTCCACAAAATAGACGTATGGAATTAGCGACAAACAAATGCATAAATAGCAGAGAATCAAAAACTAGCAAAAGACGTAGCACAATTGAAGTGAAAAAATAGTAAAACAAATGCAATAATTGCAAATAATAATAAATAAAGAGAAATAGAAAGCATACATCTTCAACAATGTTCTGTGTCCGATCAAGCCATTGAAAATGGACTAATCCTTCTTCACCCTAGCAGAGAGATTAAGTTTTGCTTCAGAAGAAAAGAGATTAAAAAACGAAAGTAAATAGTTTATTTACTGCTGCACAAAGTTGGGTAGTGTCCTAAGTAGGCATACCCTTCCTATTCTTACAAGCCCTTTGCGGGTATCAGGAATGACATGCGTCCCATGGATAATCATCTTACCAGCACGAAATTCCAACATAATTTCCTGTAATATAAAATTAATTCCAATTAAAAATAGAACTTGTGGGCCTTCGCAAAAAAAAATTTANTCTTACCAGCACGAAATTCCAACATAATTTCCTGTAATATAAAATTAATTCCGATTAAAAATAGAACTTGTGTGCCTTCACAAAAAAAAATTTAAAAAAACTTCTTATTAAATTCAAGAGTAAAAAAGGTCTGGAATCCAAATATGTACTTGAGGATATTTCTGCTGCAAGTAGGATTTAAAAAATCCTATAAATTCAAAATTAAATAATCCCTATCAATTTAATCCTGAAATCTATTTGGCATGATAGGAGTTAAATCCAGTCGAATCTTCATGAACTATTTGATAGCTTATTTCATTATTTAAGTCGATCAATTCAAATAAGTTCTAACAATAATTATTAATGATGCAATTATTGAGGCTAATTAAATTTGATGGCTATCATGCTTATTTGAAGAGATCATTAATAATAATAAATTTAANTTTCATTATTTAAGTCGATCAATTCAAATAAGTTTTAACAATAATTATTAATGATGCAATTATTGAGGCTAAATAAATTTGATGGCTATCATGCTTATTTGAAGAGATCATTAATAATAGTAAATCTAAAACTTCCTTCTTAGCATTGAAACGTTAATGGAAGATGGAGAAAGAGAATATGGCGTACTACATTTCTTAAAATTTTGCCTATCCCCCAGTAAAATGATTAATAAATATCAATAATTATTTTTATTATAATCAATACTTCCTTAATTGCTCCTTAATCGAACATGTTGACGGCATAATTTTTTCAAATAATAAATGATAGTTCTTTACATATTTGAAGGATNGGTATCAGGAATGACATGCGTCCCATGGATAACCATCTTACCAGCACGAAATTCCAACATAATTTCCTGTAAAATAAAATTAATTCCGATTAAAAATAGAACTTGTGGGCCTTCACAAAAAAAATTAAGAAAAAACTTCTTACTAAATTCAAGAGTAAAAAAGGTCTGGAATCCAAATATGTACTTGAGGGTATTTCTGCTGCCAGAAGGATTTAAAAACTCCTATAAATTCAAAATTAAATAATCCCTATCAATCTAATCCTTAAATCTATTTGGCAAGATAGGAGTTAAATCCAGTCGAATCTTCACGAACTATTTGATAACTTATTTCATTATTTAAGTCGATCAATTCAAATAAGTTTTAACAATAATTATTAATGATGCAATTATTGAGGCTAATTAAATTTGATGGCTATCATGCTTATTTGAGGAGATCATTAATAATCATAAATCTAGAACTTCCTTCTTAGTATTGAAACGTTAATGGAAGATGGAGAAAGAGAAGATGGCGAACTACATTTCTTAAAATTTTGTCTATCCCCCAGTAAAATGATTAATAAATATCAATAATTACTTTTATTATGATCAATACTTAATTGCTCCTTAATTGAACATGTTGACGGCATAATTTTTTCAAAAAATAAATGATGGTTCTTTACATATTTGAAGGATAAAAAAAAAGTTGAATTCATTCCAAGTTATGTAATATAATGATGGTAATCAATTTCTTCCATAATGATGATTAAAATGATGACAACAAAAGTAATTTGAAATAGAAATTTTTCAATCAAATGCTAATAATTGTTTTCTTTTCATACAGAATTATCATTATATATTTTCTATCTTTGCACATGGACGATCAACCTTTTGCTTGATGATGACTCCACTTATAGGTTCCTAAAAAATCTTGTCATACTAACAAATTAAGTTCCTACCACAAAAGATTAAATTTTATCATTAAACATCAATTTCTGACAGTAACATTATTGCTCTGCTTAATTTTTTTCTAGATGTTTTGTTAGGTGTTTAACCATTCTCTACTACAATTTTGTGTTCGAAATATAAATGAGTTGAACACGAAAAGTGGTATATTTTAACGAGCCGAACATGAACTGAGTCTGGGCTAGCTCGAGTTTGGCTCGTTTACAGGCCCGCATATGATATCTGATTTTATTAGGTGTTTTGTTAGGTGTTTAATCAATTTTCTACTACATTTTTTTTGTTCAAAATATAAACGAGCCGAACACAAAAAGTGGTATTTTTTAACGAGCTGAACATGAGCTTGCTCGTGTTCGACTCGTTTACATCCCTTACATATGAGATCTGATTTTATTCACCCTTCTTATTTTACAAAGCATTTCCTAAAATATGAAATCTGATTTTTATTCTCATTTCCTATATTAAAATGTTTTTCCTAAAATCTAAAATCAGATTTTTATTCTCCTTCTTATTTTAAATGTTTCCTAATATAGGTTATGTCTCTTTATAAATATTAGATGTTTTGCGTAGCGTTGGGGGGGTGGTTTTTATGAAATCTGAATTCAGTTTTGTCTTTAGTGTTTTCCAATTTGAGAATGTACATGACGTCAAGGTAGTGCTCTGGATGTCCTTTGCCTGAGGTGGTGATCGTCTCCATGGGTCTGAGTGGTGCTCCGGCTGTTGCTCGACTACAACGAGATATTTATCTCTCTGTCCATCCTCCCGGCTGCTATAAACCGCTTCTCCAGCTACTACAACTTCTGCCGTCTCACCACAACTGCCACCAGCCTTCCACCCTGNCACCAGCCTTCCAGCCTACCACTGCTCACCGGACTTCCTACAGCTCCCTGCAGACTGCAACCAAGCTGCCCCCTCTCCCGCATCAACAGCAGCCTTCCGACCACCTCTACCAGCTGCTCATTTCCCTCTTCCAGCAGGCTGCACCTCCTTCCTGCAACTTCCTGCAGGCTGCAGCCCCCGCTTCCTTTTTCCTG
The DNA here is from genome assembly GCA_002079205.1 of Phalaenopsis hybrid cultivar. NCBI lineage: Eukaryota > Viridiplantae > Streptophyta > Magnoliopsida > Asparagales > Orchidaceae > Phalaenopsis > Phalaenopsis hybrid cultivar. The sequence goes on along the minus strand of JXCR01097408.1, from coordinate 36,332 downwards.
CATCAACAGCAGCCTTCCGACCACCTCTACATGTTGCTCATCTCCCTCCTCCAGTAGGCCGTGCCTCCTTCCTGCAACTTCCCTATAGACCGCAGCCACCGTTGCTCTTCCAAGCTCCCTCCAGCTGCGGTCGATGCCCCTATCATCACTGATTTTCTGCCCTCCCTTCCACAACAGCAAGACACCTCTCCAGCCTTCACTGCAGCCAACTACCTTGCACCACCGCCCGAGCTCCCTCCTCGTCAAAGCTTATTGCATTTTCTTTTGTCGGGCCTTTATTTGTAATTCTTTGTTTTAAGTTATTGTTTTCTATGTTGTCATTCTTTCTTTGAGTCTTCAATGTACCATTTGTTCAAGTTATTAATAAAATTGTCTTGCGTCATGATTTGGAAAAAAAAAAGGCAACGGTAGAAATTGAAAAACAATTAAAGACTATGGGAAATTGAAATATTTTTTCTAACCAAATTAATTGCCCACAAAATAGATTCCTGAATCCCTATTCATTCAATTAAAGACTTTGGGAAATTGTAATATTTTCCAACCAAACTAATTCCCAAAAAATAGATTCCTTATTCCCTATTCATTGAATTAAGGACAGGTATGATTAGATTCATAACAAACCTTATTTAAATGAATAAGAATGCTAGTAAATAACTCCACTCTCTAAAATAAAAATCTGGCCCTAAATTCTAGGCATGAATGGTGGGGCAAACTTGCACAAATTAAGGAAAACAAAATTTCATGAATAAGGACAACTAAATTTTCCTAAATATTAAGAGCACTGAATATTTAGGAATTGCAAATTATCACTTAGATGTAGTCAAGGGATTAAAATAATACTATTGTTATATATTTGTTTTAATGGGGAGACAAACTTGGGGTTAATTTACCTAATTTCTTAAATCTAAAATTATTCATATCAACAAAGGATGCACCAAAATATGTGTACATGCGAAAGAGTGTCGGTCGATCATAAATTTGTAAGCTAATTGGGTTCATCTTTACATAACAGAGGCTTTGGAAATCTTCTAAAATGTGTTGGAGATTTCTTCCAATATCAATAACTCTTCAAGATATTTTATTATTGCATGAGACTCCCTAGTTGTCCAATTAATCACTCCACTTTAACTCTAAAAGTTATTTCATCATCAATATAACAATTATTTATATAATAGATCCAACATACTCGGAACCTATTACACCAAGATAACCTTAATCTTCAAGTAAAATTAGATGAAAAGTAATAATATGGAATCTGTTCAAATTACATATCATATAGTCAGTCTTAATTCTATAAATCCTATGTCGTTAAACATCTTAAACTTTCTTTTTCTCCAACTTTTCATTTATTTCAAGAGAATCGTCAATTAGAACTATACCATTTGCAACAACATGCACTAATATAACTCGATTTGACCATACTTTATACGTATCTCATTGTGAATAAAAACATATAAATGCTTTATGTTTATCATTGATACAAGCATATTGTGATAGAAAACCTAGCCATTCTACTACAACATCTAATGATAAATAATGCTCCATCAAATTGCCTATAAAAACAATCATAAGTCCAAAATATAATATATTCCAAAACACCAAAAAAGAGAATATCACCTATTTTTCTTCCTCAATATACATGCTTTTAATGCCTACAAATAGTTTTGTTTCTTGGGGTGTTTGTCTTTTTTACTTTTGGTTGTTACTCCTAGCTCAATTAAAAGCTATTATCATACATCACGAAACAAAAGATGCTTAAGGGACAAGGTCCTAGCTCACAATTAAAGCTATCACCATACGTCACCAAGCAAAAGTTCTACTTCAACATACCGAGTGATTGGGATGGAAGAGATTCAAACAATAGTGATGGTTTATATTTCAAATTTGCTCGCAAACCTTTCAAGATACGTACAAAAGCAAAAGCACAAAACCAGCATAATGCAAAATAATAACCTCAACCTTTCAATTTCAAAAAGGTTGGTACTTGAATAGAATCATAGAATAAAAAGCAAAACAATCCCTCCCACTTCAAGCATATCAAACTCTCCCTTCGCCATGACTATAATTAGTTGAAACTTGGAGGGTTCTTTGAGTTAGATCAACCTAAAACAATCACACCATAATATTACTCATAACATCAATTAGATTGAAAAAAAGTTTTAGACAAAAATAGAAATATAAAGGGTAATCTTTAAATGCATAAATAGAAAAAAAAA
>JXCR01097408.1:3973-21847 GCA_002079205.1 Phalaenopsis hybrid cultivar | reverse complement strand
GAAAAAATAAATCCATTAAAAATATTGTAGTTAAAATTCTAATTATCAAAACAATATTATTTCAATTAATATTTTTACTAATGATTACTCATTAAAAATAGAAAATAATAGAGATTAGAGATAATAAGAAATGAGAGAATATAGATACGACTAAGCATAATGTGCGAGATAAACAATTCATTATGTCGGTAGTTCTAATGAAAATCAATTCAGTGATGAGAGTAATGGAGAATTAAAATTAAAAATTCAAATGTTGACAACTTGTTATATTCTTGTTTTAAGTTAGGGGTAGTAAGCATGAGAAGGAAAGATAAATGTTAATTTTATTTTGATTTTTATGTTTTAATATTTNTTTTTGGATACATCTTCTAGCTTCGAGAACACAATAGATATGTTTAGATCAGAACACACGTATGATTTCAATTNTATCCACCTACACCAATCCACACATGCAAACATAAATTCCATACATGTATATTACACATTTAAGTGAATAGCTTGAAAAAATAAACAATAAATATCACACATGCCTTCATATCATGACTACGATTCTCGAAAGAGCCATTTGGTAAATATGCAAAAGTGTATGTTGGAGTATCTAAAAGAAAAATGATTAAAAATATCATTAAGTTAGGGTCTGTTTGAGGCAGCTGCAACTTATTAAAAACCTATTGCACGGCAGCTGTGCAAGGAAACTATTACGCAGAAGCTTGGGTGTTTGTTTGTTTTTGCAGTTTTGCAAAAACTGTGTTGCAGTTGTTTCTGAATAAATGACATTTCTGCCCCCGTAGTACAGTGTTGTTTATAACACAACCAATCCTGCTAACATATTTCAAACTTGAAAGTAAATATTCAGTTTGAATGTTACAAAATAAAAAAAGACACCTCATTAAACAGTGAGTAACATAACGATCAAAATTAAAAAATATCCATTAAAATAACAATTAATAATATGATAATATTATTTATAAAATTCACTTAGTAAATATCACGAGATAATTCGTCCTCCAACGAGACTCTCCACGTCTTATCACTATTGATGCTGGAATCCTCAAACCCAACCGACCACCTAAAAAAGTCATAGCTTTCTGTTCTTCTCCTTGGACACATGTAAAATTGTCTCTCATAGCTATGTGGTTGTCATAAAGTAAGCAGGGAACATTGTAGTCCACAGTAGCGCTGCAATTCTTTAGAGGTACCGAAAGTTCATGAACTCATCTTTTCTGAAGGTTTAAAACATACAGGGCACCCGAAACATTGTCATCTACAAATAAAGCATCCTCTTTCATCCATTTTTAAATTCTCATTCAAACATCAAAGGTAGTGATAGAACCCCATCCCATATTTCTCAGTTGGGGCAATTACATAGAGGGCACTCGAAGCATTGATATCTACAAATTAAGCGCCCTTTTTCATCCATTTTTCAAATTCACACTCAAACATCAAAGGTAAGCGTTCCATATTTTTCAATCGTGGCAGTTACATACAGGATACCCGAAACATTGCTATCTACAAATCAAGCACCCTCTTTCATTCATTTTTCGAAATCTCATTCAAAAATTAGAGGAGGTAAAAATAAAACACCGCTCCATATTTTTTCATTTGATTCGGCTACATATACGGCACCCGAAACAGTGTTATCTAGAAATCAAGCACCCTCTTTCATCCATTTTTCAAATTCTCACTAAAAAAATCAGTGGAGGTCAAGATAAAACACCATTCCCTATTTTTCATTTTTATCACATTCACAATGGTTTAATCGTGGCAATCGTACTTGCAAATTGCAAATCGAAAAATCAAAGGAAGTAAGCATCAATTTTGGGTGTCCTGTATGTAACCAGAGATCGAAAAATCGCAACTTACAAAATCCTACAAATCACAAAATCCACTAAATTCTCCCAATAAACCCCAAATGAGAAAGCCACAAATCGTAAAAAGAAAGTCATTCCATCATAAATGAGCACAAGAATTACATACAGAGCACAATAATCGGAGATCAGAGGAAATAAGGAGAGGAGAAAGACAAACTGTTGCCACCGGAGGAGGCGCCTTAGAGGAGCGTGAGAGGTGAGAGAGAGAAACTAGAGAGGTACCTACAGCAGTGAGGTAATAACTTCGTGAGAGCAATCGATAGAGGGTGAGAGCGATCGAGAGAAGTAGCTAGGGCAGGAGAAATGCGAGACTAAGCCACGAGATATCACGATTGAGAGAGATCAGAGGAGTAATAAGTTCGAGGAGTAACGCGGGCCGCAGGTGAAACCAGTAGCCCGCGTTTAACATAATTTATTTAGGAAAACCACGGTGTCGCGGCTTCCAAACACTTTAACCGACGCTTTCAAAATGCACCGTGTCAAAAAAGCTGCCCAAAACTGGTCCTTAGTGACTAAGAATCTTTTGGTGATCCATTATTACAATCAATTCACAAGAGATGGTAGCTTTTCATGCAAACAACAAATAGTACATGAGGAGAGAGGTTATTCTTACTGAAATGGGGCTCCCTCTAACTTTTCAAGGTTATTTATTCATGGGTTCTCCTTTAATATTTTCTAGAAGAGTGAATACACAACATAGAATCAGCCCTTGTTTAAAATTGTGCAATCTGAGGTGCGCCTCAAAATATTTTACCAAAAAAATTGCAATGAGGATTACGCCTCATTGTCCCAAGTTGAGGCATATGCCTCACCCAAACTAAGGTGGGCCTCAAGGAACGCCTTGCCTCAAAAAATGCAACAAATTTTTTAGGCTGTTCGTTAAAACAAAGCTAAAAATAAAATCAATATACCTCATCTATTAAAAATCACTTCTCATATAGTAAATAATAAGAAAAAATAAATCCATTAAAAATATTGTAGTTAAAATTCTAATTATCAAAACAATATTATTTCAATTAATATTTTTACTAATGATTACTCATTAAAAATAGAAAATAATAGAGATTAGAGATAATAAGAAATGAGAGAATATAGATACGACTAAGCATAATGTGCGAGATAAACAATTCATTATGTCGGTAGTTCTAATGAAAATCAATTCAGTGATGAGAGTAATGGAGAANTGAAATGGGGCTCCCTCTAACTTTTCAAGGTTATTTATTCATGGGTTCTCCTTTAATATTTTCTAGAAGAGTAAATACACAACATAGAATAAGCCCTTATTTAAAATTGCGCAATCTGAGGTGCGCCTCAACATATTTTACCAAAAAAATTGCAATGAGGATTACGCCTCATTGTCCCAAGTTGAGGCATATGCCACACCCAAACTAAGGTGGGCCTCAAGGAACGCCTCGCCTCAAAAATTGCAACAAATTTTTTAGGCTATCCATTAAACCAAAGTTGAAAATAAAATCAATATACATCATCTATTAAAAATCACTTCTCATATACTAAATAATAAGAAAAAATAAATCCATTAAAAATATTGTAGTTAAAATTCTAATTATCAAAACAATATTATTTCAATTAATATTTTTACTAATGATTACTCATTAAAAATAGAAAATAATAGAGATTAGAGATAATAAGAAATGAGAGAATATAGATACGACTAAGCATAATGTGCGAGATAAACAATTCATTATGCTGGTAGCTCTAATGAAAATCAATTCAGTGATGAGAATAATGGAGAATTTAAAATTAAAAATTCAAATATTGACAACTTGTTATATTCTTGTTTTAAGTTATGGGTAGTAAGCGTGAGAAGGAAAGATAAATGTTAATTTTATTTTGATTTTTATGTTTTGATATTTTAGTATTTTATTTTAATATCATATTTTACTTTGATAGTTTAATAATTGTATAACCCATCTTATTTCATAATTTAAAGTTAGGATATTAGTGTGATNTTATTTTAATATCTTATTTTACTTTGATAGTTTAATAATTGTATAACCCATCTTATTTCATAATTTAATGTTAGGACATTAGTGTGACACTTTTAATTTTAAGCAATTTATTACTTTTTATTTAGTTAAATAATTGTTATATAACTTTTTAATGTATTAATAAATTAAATTATTAATATATTACTTCATACTTCAAACTTTATAGTTTATACAATATTTATTAATATATTATTTTTAAAAAAATTTGAGGCATATACCTCAAAATGCCGAGGCTTATTCCTTGCCACAAGAATAAAAAACACCTCAATACCCAATTGCGCAATTTTAAATATTGGAATCAGTTGGCTTACATTGTAATTACCGCTTAACAAACTTAAAAAAGTTGGTAAGTAAATAATGTAATGTCAAAATTTTAGCATAGAGCTCCCACCAAAACAACTAATTCACCTTTTAGACCATTGTAATTTTGACTGCAGAATAATCCCCATATATAGCAATTTCATAAAAAAATGATGGCCCGTAAATCTATATGCAATTCTTCAACCAATGGTACTTCCTTCTCATTCATTCTTGAACACAAAAGAAAACTATCTTCAATCTCTTGTTCTTTCTAAATTTCACAAAGGGCACCCTTGATTCTTATTGTTGTGTATTAAAGAAGCACAAAACTCACCATGCATGCNACACAAAAGAAAACTATCTTCAATCTCTTGTTCTTTCTAAATTTCACAAAGGGCACCCTTGATTCTTATTGTCGTGTATCAAAGAAGCACAAAACTCACCATGCATGACATTAATATGAACCCCTCACACAACTCACCTGCTACAAAGTTATAAAGAACCTACTCTAATAACAACTTGCATCCACAAGCATTGATTTAGGGGTGCAACTCATCAATCTTTGTGCAATCATTAATCTTTCCAACAAGTTTGAAATCCAGTGTAAACATTAATTGGCCTATTTGCATAAAATTTGGACTGTTCCATTCAAATACAATTCAACTTGAATTCATTCAAGCTGATATGAAATAGAATTCTTTCTATGATCTTAGATTTGGGCTCTAAAATAAGAAATCTACCGGACAACCAACAGATCAGGAAACATAGAAAATTGAGCTTTGCAAAGAGAAATTTAGAGTAAAAAATTCATTGTTGTTATGAATGGTAACATAACCAAAGGAAAACAAAGGTGTTTTTGCAAGGGAAACAAACAATGGAAACTAGAAAATTAGTTAAAAGACACATTTGTTTGCTACTTTATTAGTGTAAAACTTGAAGAAAGAAAGGCAGTTGAAAAAGAAGAACCAAGAAAGAAAAAGCTAGACACAAAACAAACAATAGACCCGCCAAAACTCAAGCATCCTGGTCAATCCAACATAAATCCTAATACCTTTCCAAGCTTGCAAAAGAACGCCATTAAAAAATTCCAACCACTAGCTCCAACTCCTCTGATANAACAAAATGAATGAGATTCTGATGCTGGGGCAGATTATTAATGCAATTAACAGTTACCCCCCCCAGAGATTTTACTTAGTGACTCTGAGATAAATCCTATGGAAATGAATTATGAGCAATTTAAAATTATTGAACTGATATTTAGAAGAGAATTCGAGGATTTGTTTCAAAAGAGCTTTGAGTTGAGAGATAAGGACAAGGAAATTGAAAGATCAATGGAAGAAATTTCTGCAGAATTGGAAGATAATTTGAAACAGAAGAGTAACATAGAAGATATTGATCTATAATCTAAATTATCTAGAGAGAACTTGACTATAAAGATCCATTTCTTATAAATTTCAAGGATGATATTAATATGTAAATTGAGAAAATTACAAGAAGAATATTGAATATAGAAAGAAATATGAGGAACAAGGATATGAATAAATATGAAAAGGAAGAGCTGAAAGAAAAATTTAAATTTGAGGACTTTGTAGGAATCCCTGGATCTGGAAAAAATTGGGCTATTGATCAAGGATTACGTAATTGGAATTTTGATCCAAGTGGAATCATTTGTCGGGCTAGCAATGTTAAACCAAGCGCTTTACGGGAGGCAACCCATAGTTATCTATGTGGTTCAATTTAGTTTGCTTAAGAGTCACGATTGTTAGTGTTGTATTGTGGTTGCTTTAATGTGGATTGATCAATTTGCTTGATGTTTGGTAGATGTTTGGATTTTTAGTGTTTTGATTTTCTTTTTGTGTGTCATGAGGGAGATGATTCATTAAAATCTTATTATAGTTAGACTTGTATGTTCTTTTATGGTAGTTCGATTGACGAGTCCACTACAGCTTGGGTCTCACCCGAACTTGAGTTTTCTAAGAGACATTATGAATTTTAACAGTGATAGTTCCATCTCATATTTGTTACTTCCTTTCTTGGACTTTGTTTTCATTTGATAGGAGTCCGAACCTATTTGATGAGTAACTTATGGATGATGTTACACTGTACTTATAACTGCTAGAGGTGCTTGTTTATTGGGATATGGTGATGACTGGTGTTGGTGCTCGAGAAACAATATATCAAGGATAATCTTATCTTTGGGATTAGAATCTATAAAATCATTTATAAGCACCTAATATATTTGTGTAGGGATTCTATTAGAAATTGGAAGTAAGTTAGTGAGATGCGATGATATGAAGGAAGAATTGACCTCATTTATCTTGTTTGTGTGTGTGTTTGTGTTACAATTTATAAGAATTGATGAACATTTTTATATTTCAATTCTGATCCATGCTATGCTAATTAGAAGTTTATTTAGTTAATTTCATTCTGGCATGTTTAGTTTAGATTTACTTTCTACTACATGTTTTCTATCATAATAAATAATTGTAGATGTTTTTTATATAAATTTGTGGTAGATAGAATTTCTAAACTATTTTTCTTCCTACTTATATTTTATGCACTAAATGTTATACATGCTAAAAATCAAGTTTGGGGGTAGGAAAAAAAATGAAATATTACAGTGAATAAACTTCCTATTAGTTTAATATTATTGCATGCATGTTTTAGGCTAGATTTACTTTCTTATGTTGTCATTCTATCCTGATTATGGATGTATATGAATTTGATAGGATATTGTAGTAGTAAGTATATTTAAATTTTACTTTTTCTTCCTGTTACATTTTATAGAATTAATTGCAAAATATTGAAAAATTTAAGTTTGGGACAGGGAAGAAAAANATATTGAAAAATTTAAGTTTGGGGAGGGAAGAAAAAGATTAACTATTAGATGTTCTCAATATAAATATTTTCAAAAATTATTAATATGATTTTATGTAGTGAATTTAATTCAAATAACTATATTTTATAGATATTTAAATATTATGGTAGATTTAAAGGACTATAATTTAATTCAGATAACTATATTTTGTAGATATTTAAATATTATGGTAGATTTAAAGGAATGATTTTGTAATGAAAATTAATTTTGTAACTTAAGATATTTAATATAAAAGAATAAGATTATAGTCAATTTGTATGAAAATTAATTTTGTAACTTAAGATATTTAGTATAAGAGAATAAGATTATAGTTAACTATCATTCAGGTAACTATATTTTTGTATCTATTTAATTATTATGGTAGATTTAAAGAAATATTTTTATAACGAAATTTACAGCTAACTATATTTTTTGTAACTATTTAAATATTATGGTAGATTTAAAGAAATATTTTTGCAATAAAAAATAATATTGTAGATTAAGATATTTAGTATAAGAGAATAAGACTATAGTTAACTATTTAAAGTAAAGGACACTATATTTTGAAGTGTGTAACTATTTAAATATTATGGTAAATTTAAAGAAATATTTTTTATGTAGTGAATTTAATTCAGGAAATTCAGATAACTATATTTTATAGATATTTAAATATTATGATAGATTTAAAGGAATATTTTTTAAGAAAAATTAATTTTGTAAACAGATATTTAAATATTATGGTAGATTTAAAGGAATATTTTTATAATGAAAATTATTTTGTTAACGATATTTAGTATAAGAGAATAAGACTATAGTTAACTATTTAAAGTAAAGGAAACTATATTTTAAAGTATTAAGAATCTTGGAAATTCTTTGAGAAGAAAAGATTGAGGCTCAATGATGTAAAAGTGAAGTATTAAGAGTCTGGAAATTCATTTGAGAAGAAAAGATTGGGGCTCAATGATGTAAAAACTTGAAATATTTATAAGGTAAAGGAATGCTTTGAGTTTTAAATTTAGGGAAAGAAAGGTGATGTTTAAAATCATTAAAGGTTATCCAGATATAGTAATCCTCACTTGAAAAAGGAAAAATAAATGATTGACAACAATCCTTGAAAAGAAAAGAAAAATATATAGGATTGAAAGTAATTTAAATGAAAAAGAAAAAAGAGAAGAAAGAAAAAAAATATAAAAGTGAGGAGAAGCTTGAGGAGATGTCTAATCAAAAATTGGCTTCACTAGACCTACCTAAAGGGAAAACCTAAATACATTCCTGAACTTATAATTATGGATTGACATCTTTTACTAATAGNCAGATATAGTAATCCTCACTTGAAAAAGGAAAAATAAAGGATTGACAACAATCCTTGAAAAGAAAAGAAAAACATATAGGATTGAAAGTAATTTAAATGAAAAAGAAAAAAGAGAAGAAAGAAAAAAAAATATAAAAGTGAGGAGAAGCTTGAGGAGATGCCTAATCAAAAATTGGCTTCACTAGACCTACCTAAAGGGAAAACCTAAATACATTCCTGAACTTATAANGGAATGTTAGGGAAAGTGTGGAGAAAGTTTAGGGTTTTTAGAATAGGAGTAGAAATGTAGATTTCTACCCTTTTGGAGAGATTGGAGAGAGGATTTTGAGAGAATTTCTAAGGAGAAGTTCTAGCATTACATGGATCGGCGGGAGACTTTGTGGGAGAGATTTTCTTCTTTCTTTCAAGGGAAAAAACCAAGTATTGTGTTCTTCATTATCCTATGGTTTTGTAAACACTTATCTAGTGGATTTGCTTAGATGAAATGAAGTTTTCCGTTGTATTTTCTTCGTGTTTGTGATGTGTTTCTCTTACTCTCTCTTCTTGTTTGGAAATAATGGTATGAGAAGATTATGTCGTTTGTGATGGGCTTCCCTTACTCTCTCTTCTTGTTTGGAAATAATGGTATGAGAAGATTATATTATTGTTTTCATTTTACTTTTCTCTTGTAATAAGTAGAATTCAGGTTTAGATTTTGTGATGCATGTTAGAAGTGGATTTAATTATAAATGTGATGGTTTTTACTTGCACTTTATTTATATTACAATAAAGGCCTGTTGTAGTGTTAAAATTGGTTATAATTTAATTGATCTGAATGGGCGGTGTAGTTCTCAACAAAGTAGAATCACATTCAAATTCCATGGATAGTTAATTTCATGGGAGTTGAGTGCAAATAAATAAGGAAATATACTTTGATGGGTGTAGAATTAGAGATTTTAGGGTGATAGACTAAAATCTCCAATTTGGTCCTATTATTTGAGTACTGAAGTGGAGATGTTAGCCCTCAGGAGAGGGGAACGTGGGAGCTTCAAAGTGAGAGCCGGTATTCTCCCAGCCTAGCCACAGATTCAGTAAACAAGCATAGGATTAGTCAATGTTCTTTATGTCTGGACCAAAGGGTAAAGAATAGGATTGCTCCTATATGGCACATACAATATTTAATGCATCTCATTCTTTTACATTATCTAATTCATTACATAAGAATAGTAGTTTTCATATTTAATGCATCTCATTCCTTTACATTATCCAATTCATTACATAAGAATAGTAGTTTTGTATCTCAAAATTCTCCAAACCAATTCATCCAAAAAGGGTTATCTTTAGAATTAATATTTGCAATTTATTTAATGCATCTCATTCCTTTACATTACCTAATTCATTACATAAGAATAGAAATTTTTAGTATAATTCTCCAAACCAATTCATCCAAAAAGGGTTATCTTTAGAATTAATATTTGCATTTAGTTATGGCCAAAAAGGGTTATCTTTAGAATTAATATTTGCATTTAGTTATAGTTACTATATTTACATTTAACACTTGCATTTAGGAGTAGTTGCTAGATAAAACATCATTTTAATCGACATTTCAATCTACGGACTAATTGTAGTAGATTAGAATTTGACTAAGGACCTCTTACCTTACTTCCCTGTGGGATCGATAAATGAGACTCCACTCGTGCCTCTATATTATTGAGCGATACGTATAATTGTGTTTGAAATGTGACTTTACAAAATCATTATAAATATATAAATCTGGGTTCATAAATTCTTGCATATTAAAACTTGTGTCAAGTTTTTGGCGCCGTTGCCGGGGATTTATATCTTCTAGCAACGGAATCAAATTCTTGTATTTTTAAGCATATATAAAGTCGATGTCAGTACACTCCACCATTTTCTCACGAACAAACACATAGTCTTTAGAAGTCTCTTTAAAATTGGCATAGAACTCCATCACTACACCAATAATAGCCTCGGCAGTAAAGTAACAAAAATTCTCTCACCGTCGAGCATTGATTATTCTCTCAACTTCTCTACCTGGATTTTTAAATCCTCAAACCGAAATTACTTTTTTAGTTGTAAGTAGACTATTGAAGCAAATGTTGGTTTTGTAATTGATAAATTTTGATCATTAAAATCATCCTTTCTCTTTCTTTGCTCATTCTTGGTGCCATGGTAATCTACAAAAATTTGATAAAATCCAAACAAATTCCCAAAAATTCTAAATNTGTATTTTTAAGCATATATAAAGTCGATGTCAGTACACTCCACCATTTTCTCACGAACAAACACATAGTCTTCAGAAGTCTCTTTAAAATTGGCATAAAACTCCATCACTACATCAATAATAGCCTCGGCAGTAAAGTAACAAAAATTCTCCCACCGTCGAGCATTGATTATTCTCTCGACTTCTCCACCTGGATTTTTAAATCCTCAATCTGAAATTACTTTTTTAGTTGTAAGTAGACTATTGAAGCAAATGTTGGTTTGGTATTTGATAAATTTTGATCATTAAAATCATCCTTTCTCTTTCCTTTGCTCATTCTTGGTGCCATGGTAATCTACAAAAAATTGATAAAATCCAAATAAATTCCCAAAAATTCTAAAAATCACAATGTGGATCGTTTTAAACTTAAGTCTACTAAGTAAGAGTACTTGACCAAAGGATTTTCTCAAAATCTTCCAAAAAAATTTCAAAATTTTGGATCTCGACAATGTGAGATAAATCCTTGGTGAAAATAAACAATTTTAAGTTCAAAGTGTAGCTCTTACCTAGAGAAGATGAAATATGAACTTCATTTGCCTTAAAATCAACTTAAATTCAAGCAATAGCAAGCCCTGGGTGCAAAACCGAAGGTTGAAGGTGACTAAAAGGTAAAAATGGCATTTTACCATGCAAATTGCAAAATTATAAGGTGTTTGGGNTAAGTTCAAAGTGTAGCTCTTACCTAGAGAAGATGAAATATGAACTTCATTTGCCTTAAAATCAACTTAAATCCAAGCAATAGCAAGCCCTGAGTGCAAAACCGGAGGTTGAAGGTGACTAAAAGGTAAAAATGGCATTTTACCATGCAAATTGCACAATTATAAGGTGTTTGGGTGGTTTTCGGGTCAAGGGCGTTGTCGGCGCCCATGTCGGTGTTGTCGGCGTCAGTGGCCACAAAATCCATTTTTCTATTTTCACAAATTTCAATTTTCTTCCAATTTACTCCAAAGTCTATTTAGTCTTTTTGAACACTAATTTTCATCTTAAAATAATTCACAAACAAGCATTTTCACAAATAACACCAAACAAACTTTTATATATGAAAACACACTTTTTACAAATACATTTTTCTATTCATACTTCCTCATCCATAAAACAAAATAAATTATAATTAGCATCAAAATCAAGCCACAACACTAGAATGCTGACAAAAAACTATACACACGATCAAAGTCAATAAAGTTCTAAAGCAAAGTAAAGTAAAATAAATCAAATCCACACAATCACATTAAATACATAATTACTTTAAAGTAGTAGAGAGTCTAACTTCTTCAATTATTCTGCTTCATCTTCCATACTTTTTCCTCCTCTAATATCTCTCATAGACTGGTAACGAACGTACCAATTATAGAAGGGTCGGTACGGGAATTGATCAGTAAAATTTTCATCGATCCATCCAATTTTCTTGAACATTTGCACCAATCCTGCTTCAATTGTTCTNTTGCAAATCGAAAAATCAAAGGAAGTAAGCATCAATTTTGGGTGTCCTGTATGTAACCAGAGATCGAAAAATTGCAAATTGCAAAATCCTACAAATCACAAAAGCCACCAAATTCTCACAATAAACCCCAAATGAGAAAGCCACAAATCGTAAAAAGAAAGTCATTCCATTGAAAATGAGCACAAGAATTACATACAGAGCACAGTAATCGGAAATCAGAGGGAATAAGGAGAGGAGAAAGACAAACTGTTGCCACCGGAGAGAGGCACCTTAGAGGCGCGTGAGAGGTGAGAGAGAGAAACTAGAGAGGTACCTAGGGCAGTCGTGAGAGCAATCGATAGAGGGTGAGAGCGATCGAGAGAACTAGCTAGGGCAGGAGAAATGCGAGACTAAGCCACGAGATATCATGATTGAGAGAGATCAGCGGGGTAATAAGTTCGAGGAGTAACGCGGGCCGCAGGGTCGAACCAGTAGCCCGCGTTAAACATNCATATGAAACCTTGGCAGACTATATTTTGAGGTGGAGAAACCTTAGCATGAAATGTGAACCTCAGCTACAGGAACATCAAGCGATTGAGATTCTACTCAAAAGCATTCATGGGCCAGTAGCTTTCATGCTTAAGGGACTCACCATCAAATCCTTCGAGAAGCTACTCAGTAAGGCTAATAGTCTTCAAGAAGAAATGAAGCACATTAAGCCACATGAAAAGGCTAAAGTGACCAGAGTGTTCGAAAAAAAATCAGGGGTAGTCGCAACCGTCGACAAAGGAAAGCAGCCGATAAAGATATATGCAGAAGAGCATCGCCAGTCTTTGTCGCAGTACTCTCAGAAACAGAGCAGTCAATCCAACCAACGACCGCCTTAGAAGGGATCACCTCGAACAACGAGTAAAAGAATATCCATATTAGAGCGACAGAAAGTTGTGTATTCCTTCAAGAATGAGGCCGTACCTAAAATATTTAAAAGCCTGATGAAGAAACCAGGATTCAAACTACCTGATCCAAAGAAACCCGAAGAGGTGGATAAGAAGAATGAACCAAATTATTGCCCGTACCACCGGTTGCTCGGGCACACTATAGACAAGTGTTTCGTCTTTAAAGACTGGCTCGAGAAGAACCTCAAGGAAGATAATATAACAATCCTGAAGGAGTATTTGAGAGAACCTGAAAAGGGTTCCATAAACATGGTTTCAGCTGAGTCAATCTCTTCGATCGATCTGTATACTGGAACAGATGGATGAAGTACAACTTGGGATGAACTCAAGAGGGTCCTTAATCAAATACAGGATTCATTGAAACAAGCTTCTATGAACATCAAAGAAGAATGGAATGAGGTTTGGAGCAGATCATCCAAGAAGATACTGAACAAGATCCAGTCTGCATCAAAACAAGCCTCTATTCAGGGTTCGCAACATATTAAACCCGAGATGAAGATTTTGTAAGGAGATCCGTCATCGTCAAGGACAAAGAACAAGAAGAAGAAAAGCGTCACTACTAAGATTGATGGCACAGGGGGGTAGGATAGGGGCTGCCTCTACTAGACTGGTTGTCTCGAATTTTGGGATGAAAAACCTCGAACCCTTGACTTTGTATAATTATCTTTTTGTCCCTCCGGGGTCTTATGAATATAATGATTGTGATTTTGGCTACATTTTGACTATTTCTGGTAATAACGTAACTGATTATGACCGATCTAGCTGCAATCTCGATCCCTAAAATGATCCTCAAATCGTACTTGAGTCTGATGAACTCGTTGTCAAGTCTAAAGAAGACATCAATGATACCGCTTATGACAGCACCGATAACGAAGAGCCAACTTTTGAGCGTCATGGTACACCACTTGCCATCAACTTAGATTTTTTTGACAAAGATGAAGAGACACCAAAAGATTCAATAATGATATCTCAAGAAGAAGAAATCACAGAAGTCAACTTAAGGAGCGGAAAAGTGTTACCTTCAAGAATAGCTCTAATAGATAAAGGAAAACATATAATAACTCGAGAAGAGATACCCCCACCTCCACCAGTGGATGAACCACATAATCAAGATAAAATTAGAGGATCATGCAAAGTAGACTATAACGTGCTAGCTCATCTTAGGAAGTTGCCTGCCCGAGTAAGCATCTACGACGCTCTGATCTTTTCAAACGAGATGAGAGAGTCTCTGGTCACAGCTTTGCTTGATTCAGAAATTTGCTTAGCTTAGTTAGCTAGCACATCATCAGATGAAGTTTGCTCATTGAGAGAACAGTCAGGGGTAACCTTCACAGATGAAGATTTGCTACTCGGTACCGCCGACCACAACCGTCCGCTCTACATCTCCATCAACATCGACAAATTTGTGTTATTTAGAGTTTTAGTGGATCCTGGAGCATCTCTTAACTTGATGAGCCTACGGACATTGGCCTATTTGGATATTGAAGCTCAAGAGCTTACTTTAACTTGATGAGCCTACGGACATTGGCCTATTTGGATATTGAAGCTCAAGAGCTTACAATTAACTTGATGAGTCTACGGACGTTAGCATATTTGGACTTCAACATTCAGGAGCTCATCCTGAAAAGTGATGTTGAGATTCAACCAAAAGGGAGAAAGAGCCCTTGGATCAATTACATTACTTATGAAGGTTGGATAACTAGTAACAACCGCTAAATTTCATACCATCGATGCCAAGAGCTCTATTAATGCTCTATTGGGTCCACCATGGATTCATGAGCACAATATGGTTTATCATCTCTACACCAGTGCATCAAATATCGCAAAGATGGTCAAGAAAATTGCATCAAGGGAGACCTACAACCATTTTCAAGTACACGAAGTTGGTATCCATGAAGATGCTGCCTACTACGCGCCTCCAAAGAAGACTGTCTTCTCACGTGAGATTTTGACAAACAAAGATAAAGATTCAGAAAAATCACAAAAAGGAGGCCATACAACTCCGCCTCAACAACCTCCTACCACTCCCTTACAACGAGTTGGTGGAGGTTCTTCTAGTTCACGCACCCGAGGTCGAGGCCGGGGATGCGGACGAGGAAAGATCAATTTAATTGTTGAATGGACTAGGCCAACTATCAACATTGGTGATGAAGATAGTTTTGAAGATGAAATAATGATGACAAATGAAAAGAAACCTCAGTACGAGATATCTAACCAAAGGAAAATATGTTGAGATTTTCATACCTATTTTACACTGATTTTGATGATATTACACTTCAAAGAAGGGTATTTTTTATGTTTTATTGTAGGTATGATGAATTATGGTCATTGAAGCAAAAAGATGCAAAAACGGTGCAATTTGGAGCAAAAACGAGCAAGAAATGATATTTTGCCCTGTCACCTTTCGATAAGTCTTTGGATGCTTAATCTCTTTTACACTTCTTGCATATTTTTGAATGAGATTACACTTTAAATAAAGGTTTTTTTCATGTTTATTTTGTAGGGATATCTGTTAGGAACGCAACGCAACTGAAATGGGGTGAAACGGAGCTAAAATGGAGCCAAACGAAGTGAAACGGTGGAGCTGCGCAGTCTGCCCGCTGACGGCGCNGATCATCCAAGAAGATACTGAACAAGATCCAGTCTGCATCAAAACAAGCCTCTATTCAGGGTTCGCAACATACCAAACCCAAGATGAAGATTTCGCAAGGAGATCCGTCATCGTCAAGGACAAAGAACAAGTAGAAGAAAAGCATCACTACTAAGATTGATGGCATGGGGGGTAGGATAGGGGCTGCCTCTACTAGACTGGTTGTCTCGGATTTTGGGATGAAAAACCTCGAACCCTTGACTTTGTATAATTATCTTTTTGTCCCTCCGGGGTCTTATGAATATAATGATTGTGATTTCGGCTACATTTTGACTATTTCTGGTAATAAGGTAACTGATTATGACCGATTTAGCTGTGATCTTGATTTCCAAAATGATCCTCAAATCGTACTCGAGTCTGATGAACTCGTTGTCAAGTCCAAAGAAGACATCAATGATACCGCTTATGACAGCACCGATAACGAAGAGCCAACTTTTGAGCGTCATGGTACACCACTTGCCATCAACTTAGATCTTTTCGATAAAGATGAAGAGACACCGGAAGATTCAACAATGATATCTCAAGAAGAAGAAATCACAGAAGTCAACTTAAGGAGCAAAAAAGTGTTATCACCAAGAATAGCTCCAATAGATAAAGGAAAACATATAATAACTCGAGAAGAGATACCCCCACCTCCGCCAGTGGATGAACCACATAATCAAGATAAAATTGGAGGATCATGCAAAGTAGACTATAACGTGCTAGCTCATCTTAGGAATTTGCCTGCCCGAGTAAGCATCTACGACGCTCTAATCTTTTCAAAGGAGATGAGAGAGTCTCTGGTCACAGCTTTGCTTGATCCAGAAATTTGCTTAGCTTAGTTAGCTAGCACATCATCAGATGAAGTTTGCTCATTAAGAGAATAGTCCGGGGTAACCTTCACAGATGAAGATTTGCTGCTCGGTACCGCCGACCACAACCGTCTGCTCTACATCTCCGTCAACATCGGCAAATTTGTGTTATTTAGATTTTTAGTGGATCCTAGGGAATCTCTTAACTTGATGAGCCTACGGACATTGACCTATTTGGATATTGAAGCTCAAGAGCTTACGACCGATA
Organism: Phalaenopsis hybrid cultivar; assembly: GCA_002079205.1. Classification (NCBI taxonomy): domain Eukaryota; kingdom Viridiplantae; phylum Streptophyta; class Magnoliopsida; order Asparagales; family Orchidaceae; genus Phalaenopsis; species Phalaenopsis hybrid cultivar. Next base: position 5,150 of record JXCR01097408.1, on the reverse strand, counting down.
AGATGATGTTAAGAGGATTCAACCAAAAGGGAGAAAGAGCCCTTGGATCAATTACATTACTTATGAAGGTTGGAGAACTAGTAACAACCGCTAAATTTCATATCATCGATGCCGAGATCTATATTAACGATCTATTGGGTCCATCATCTCTACACCAGTGCATCAAATACTGCAAAGATGGTCAAGAAAATTGCATCAAGGGAGACCTACAACCATTTTCAAGTACACGAAGTTGGTATCCATGAAGATGCTGCCTACTACGCGCCTCCAAAGAAGACTGTCTTCTCACGTGAGATTTTGACAAACAAAGATGAAGGTTCAGAAAAATCACAAAAAGGAGGCCATACAACTCTGCCTCAACAACCTCCTACCACTCCCTTACAACGAGTTGGTGGAGGTTCTTCTAGTTCACGCACTCGAGGTCGAGGCCGGGGATGGAACGAGGAAAGATCAATTTAATTGTTGAATGGACTAGGACAACTATCAACATTGGTGATGAAGATAGTTCTGAAGATGAAATAATGATGACAAATCAAAAGAAACCTCAGTACGAGATATCTGACTAAAAGAAAATATGTTGAGATTTTCGTACCTATTCTACACTGATTTTGATGATATTACACTTTAAATAAGGGTATTTTTTATGTTTTATTGTAGGTATGATGAATTATGGTCATTGAAGCAAAAAGATGCAAAAACGGTGCAATTTGGAGCAAAAACGAGCAAGAAATGATATTTTGCCTTGTCACCTTTCGATAAGTCTTTGGATGCTTAATCTCTTTTACACTTCTTGCATATTTTTGAATGATATTACACTTTAATGAAAGGTTGTTTTCATGCTTATTTTGTAGGGCTATCTGTTAGGAACGCAACGCAACTGAAATGGGGTGAAACGGAGCTAAAACGGAGCCAGACGGAGTGAAACGGTGGAGCTGCGCAGTCTGCCCGCTGACGGCGCCAAAACGGCGCCGACGAAGAGATTTACCCGAGAAGACCGAAAAAAGATAGAAAAACTCGCCGACAGCACCCTCGAGCCCGCTGACGGCGCCCGAGACGACTGTGAACCGACTTTTGGCGGTTATGGGCTGAAATTCAACGTATTTGGATGCTTTTTGAAAGGATTTGTGTGGCAACTCTTCAAACTTCATCCCTATCCTTTAAAAGAACGAATTTAGGT
>JXCR01097402.1:17149-36688 GCA_002079205.1 Phalaenopsis hybrid cultivar | reverse complement strand
AGGTTATCATGTTAGTTCTATTAACGAATCCACACCAAAGCAACAATAGCAAGCTTTTATACATTTCTTGTCATCAATTGTTTGATTGAGAAAGCTTGGAAGTTATATTGGTTTTTGTATAATAAAGAGCATGCTAATAAATATTTGATTTTACCTGATATCATTAATCTTTTATTATTATTATTTTAAGGATTATATACTGAAAAGCTTCTTCGTGAGCTTTTACCTCTTTGTGATATATCATATTTACCTATTTTTTTAAACTATTACTAAAATACATGTAGTTGATTTATGTAAAAAGAAATTAACAAGTAAAAGTTTTAGTCTGACTAGAAAACCTCTAACATGTCAGAGTAAATTGTTCAATAGTTCCTACAAAATTTTTGGTCTATTAATCAACTTAAATCTTGCAACGAAGAAATCTATAATTCATTCTAATTTTTAAAAGCAATTCAATTCATCATGTCGCGCATTCAGACATGATGATAACCACTTTGAAGTTAATCATCATAAACACGCCGCAAACCATTCTCTCAAGCATATCATCTAATCTAAGAATGGAAAATCTTTGAGCAGCTGTGGTTTTTATTGTTTTTATGATTACCATAATTATCATTAGCCTCACCCAACTATTTTTTGGTTGAATAATGATTGATTGTACGGTCAAGAATGATTGCTAAATTCCACACTCATTGTGGGAAGATTTAATTTAGTCTATTTCATTTTTATGAATATNGTAACGAAGAAATCTATAATTCATTCTAATTTTTAAAAGCAATTCAATTCATCATGTCGCGCATTCAGACATAATGATAACCACTTTGAAGTTAATCATCATAAACACGCCACAAACCATTCTCTCAAGCATATCATCTAATCTAAGAATGGAAAATCTTTGTGCATCTGTGGTTTTTATTGTTTTTATGATTACCATAATTATCATTAGCCTCACCCAACTATTTTTTGGTTGAATAATGATTGATTGTACGGTCAAGAATGATTGCTAAATTCCACACTCATTGTGGGAAGATTTAATTTAGTTTTTCCCATACTTCTATGTACTGTTTAGAGGCATGAATCTATTTCATTTTTATGAATATATTTTCTAAAATGATATAATTACGTGTGGCAAATTTTTTTTTACACATCAAGATAGTATTCTTTGGTAAAATTATTAGTCTACATGAACTTCTAAAGACAACTCTTTTTATGAATAGATTTTTTAAAATGATATAATTACGTGTGGCAAAATTTTTTTTTACACATCAAGATAGTATTCTTTGGTAAAATTATTAGGCTACATGAACTTCTAAAGACAACTCTTTGTGAGGGATGTTAAATTTGCTAGTTAGTTACAGATAACTCTTTTCTACTATATTATTATCTCATGACACGATTAGATTAAAGTATTAAAAGGTAGTTTCAAAGATTTGTTATGATGTTTGATTCAAGATCATCTTTTGGGTTTGGACATGACTGATTTTCATGTAATTCATGTATAGATAGATTTGTTGGTGTTAATCCATATAATANAATGATATAATTACGTGTGGCAAAATTTTTTTTTACACATCAAGATAGTATTCTTTGGTAAAATTATTAGGCGACATGAACTTCTAAAGACAACTCTTTGTCAGGGATGTTAAATTTGCTAGTTAGTATTATTATCTCATGACACGATTAGATTAAAGTATTAAAAGATAGTTTCAAAGATTTGTTATGATGTTTGATTCAAGATCATCTTTTGGGTTTGGACATAACTGATTTTCATGTAATTCATGTATAGATAGATTTATTGGTGTTAATCCATATAATAAAGCTACTCCTAATAATATTTTAGAATGCATGAAGATTTGATTTACTTATTACATGTAAACCTAGTGAGCTTGCACAATTTTGTACATAGCATATGCATGTCTTACATGAAGATGGAAGTTAGTTGAGAATTATATTTACAAGTTTATAATCGATATCATAGAAGGTACTTGAGATTTAGGTGGGGTGATAAAGTGGATGGTTTGCTTGCAACCAAATAAATTTGCATCGGAACTTTCAAGATATTGGCTGCTATAAAATTAAGCTGCACATATAATTTTGCGGGGTANTTAGGTGGGGTGATAAAGTGGATGGTTTGCTTGCAACCAAATAAATTTGCATCGGAACTTTCATGATATTGGCTGCTATAAAATTAAGCTGCACATATAATTTTGTGGGGTCTAGGAACAAAATGATGTGAGTTAAAAATCCAAAGCATGCTTGCATTATTCCAATTCAATGTGGCTGGCTGACTTTATTCCATGAACTACCAACAATGCTAACTTAATCGGAGAAGCAAATCATCAGAGAACTCCTTGAGTTATATGTAATTACAATTTTTTATTTTGAAATTATGATTATTATGGATGATGAATATCCGAGGTATCTTATCAAATATAAAGCAAGGTATACATCTGATGATTCGTTGGTATTTATGAAAGACCTTCAACCCATGCCAAAAGTATGATGAAAGAGTATTAACAGTGGCATTCACGCGATCAAGCTAAGTGANAATCCAAAGCATGCTTGCATTATTCCAATTCAATGTGGCTGGCTGACTTTATTCCATGAACTACCAACAATGACATGATGTTACCTTATTTTTGCTTTTCTTGTTCCACATTTACAATACTATTATGCTAACGTAATCGGAGAAGCAAATCATCAGAGAACTCCTTGAGTTATATGTTATTACAATTTTTTATTTTGAAATTATGATTATTATGGATGATGAATATCCGAGGTATCTTATCAAATATAAAGCAAGGTATACATCTGATGATTCGTTGGTATTTATGAAAGACCTTCAACCCATGCCAAAAATATGATGAAAGAGTATTAACAGCGGCATTCACACGATCAAGCTAAGTGGATTTATACGAAGGTCAAAGTCTACAATTGTTTTTGAACACATAAACTTGTTGTATTGATTGTCTTCTTTATTTAAAGTTGCTTTTGAATTCATTGGTTTGTACTTGAATTTTAGTAGGATCTTTTATTTTTTTTCATTTTTACTCGTTCAATAGAAAAATAGTACAAGCACCATCCAATACAGGTATAGTAAGATAAATATGTTGTGACTTATGATAGGATAATATTTTATGGTATGATGGGAGATAGGAGCAAAGCCATAATTCTTTTTTAGCGGGGACACATTGAATTATCTCAAAAATTGCTCATAAATACGATCTCTTTTATCAACAAAAATAATNGTTGTGACTTATGATAGGATAATATTTTATGGTATGATGGGAGATAGGAGCAAAGCCATAATTCTTTTTTAGTGGGGACACATTGAATTATCTAAAAATTGCTCATAAATACGATCTCTTTTATCAACAAAAATAACTCTGATAGCTAATTATTCTTTAATTAATATGTCTTGAGACTCATTTAATATTATTGTGAATAACTCATTGCTTTATTCATTAATAATAACAGGCACATTCATGTATGAAACAAACTTGATTCGGCATGCATCTAGAAGTCAAATAATNGTACTATATATATATATATATATGGATAGATATTGCATCATCAATAAATCTAGCATGCAACACGAATCTCAAAGCATGTAATAGATATCTGAGCAATCTTGCAAGCAACATTCAAACTTCGATTTAAGTCGCCTAGAGCTTCAATTTCAACAAAATAATAATCAAACTGACCAGTTCAACGAGAAGAACACAATGATACCAAAATTTGTCCAATTCAAACCAATCATGCTCTGATCAAGCCATTAATCTGCTTTTGGAAGCTTCATCAGTTTGTCGTTGTCTGTAGAAATCGAAGTCTAGTTCGGCACTATCTCGAACTCTGAGACACAGAGCCCCTTCTTCGTTTTTCAATGTTGTACATCATCCAACTGACGAAGGAACCTCCTTTGTATTTTGAAGGTCATCTCTAAAGCATTCTTTGATGTGGGGGGCAACATTCACTGCAGTCTCAAAAGGTTGTTCAGGTCAAAGCCCCAGACACGATTGTAGTGGGGCGGTCTTCTTGCATCCTATTCAGACACAAAGTTTTTCACAACTTCTTTGGGAGGGCAACCTTCACTTCAGTCTCGAAAGGTCATTCACGTTAACGCCTTAGGCACTACTGTGGTAGGTTGTCATCCCACATTTCATTCAGACGTCAAGTCTTCGGGAATTGCTTCCAAAGNGGTACACGGATATATATATATATATATATATATATATGGATAGCTATTGCATCATCAATAAATCTAGCATGCAACACGAATCTCAAGGCATGAAACAGATATCTGGACAATCTTACAAGCAACATTCAAACTTCGATTTAAAGTCGTCTAGAGCTTCAATTTCAACAAAATAGTAGTCAAACTGACCAGTTCAACGAGAAGAACACAGTGATACCAAAATTAGTCCAATTCAAGCAAATCATGATCTGATCAAGTCATTAATCTGATTTTGGAAGCTTCATCAGTTTGGTGTTATCTGTAGGAATCGAAGTCTAGTTTGGCACTATCTCGAACTTTGAGACACAGAGCCCCTACTTCGTTTCTCAATGTTGTACATCATCCAACTGACGAAGGAACATTTTGAAGGTCATCTCTAAAGCATTATTTGATGTGGGGGGCAATCTTCGCTGCAGTCTCAAAAGGTCGTTCAGGTCAAAGCCGCAGACACGATTGTAGTGGGGCAGTCTTCTTGCATCCTATTCAGACACAGTTTTTCACAACTTCTTTGGGAGGGCAACCTTCACTTCAGTCTCGAAAGGTCGTTCACATTAACGTATTGGGCACTACTGTGGTTGGGTTGTTATCCCACGTTTCATTCAGACGTCAAGTCTTCAGGAATTGCTTCTAAACTGGGGGGCAACTTCATAATAAGATTTTAAGGATATCCGATAATCCTGGAAGTCGAGCCTAAGAGGCAAAACTCGATTGGACACTCGTTTTGTGCTTAATCGATTTTAGGGAGGCTCGATTTGACCTCTTCTATTGCAGTCTACGATTGTCAAGCAGAAGCTTCTACTAACAACATTGGATAGGTTAAAAATCTTTAATGGATTTTCTTTGACCTCTTTCAAATAGTTATGGTCGTCGAGTAAAAGCTTCGACCAACAATTTAGGATAGTTCAACCATCCTTGGTGGATTTCATATGACGTTTTCCATTACGAGTTAACGTTGTCGTGCGTCTCCGGCTATACAACCCAGGAGGGGTCTTGCAACTTTAATGGATTCTCCTTTTAACTCTGCTCCAACACAAGCTACAATTGTAAGACGGACTCACTTTGACTAACAGCCTAGGAAAAATCAAACGTTCATACCGACTGACAAACTTTTTACCCATACTGCTGGAAGTCGAGCCCAGGAGACATGACTCAATTGAAAGCTACGGTGCTCCTAAAAGACAAACCTAGGAGCCAAGTCTCGATGGGAAGCTACTATGCCTGTGAAAGTCGAACCCAAGAGACAAAACTCGATAGAAATATCCGGTAATCCTGGAAGTCGAGCCTAAGAGGCAAAACTCGATTGGAAGCTATCATGCCCTTAAAAGATGAGCCTAAGAGGCAAGTTTCGATGAGAATCTAGTAGTGAATAGAGCTCTCACTAGAAAGACACCAAAAGAGCAAGTGGTTAACAGGGTCTCCACTCAAAGATCTCATAAGACTACAAGTCTCAGAAGACACAAGTAGATCAAGGACGTCAAAATACTATAAGTCTCGGAAGGGACAGGTACATTAAAGACCTTAGAAAGTTGCAAACCTTAGAAAACACCAATGCAATTGAAGCTCCGGAAATGCATAAGTCAAAGAATGCACAAGCCTCAGAAAATATAAGCATAAGAGGATACGAATCTTAAAAGACATGAGTCTGAAAATGTACATAATTCCTTTTTATATAAAATGCACGTGCTAAATTTAATTGCAAACTTTCGCACGATTGAGAAGCCACAATAACCTTAGAAGCAAATTAATAGATTATTGTCTTAGTGTAGAGTAATCCCAAATATTCAAACTTGCAAGATTGTGATATTTTCGGGTGATAAGATTAGTGTCGCCCAAAAATAGGGGCACAACAAATACAATTTTTAACAAATCCAACATCTAGCATGAATCTCAAGGTATGCACAGATATCGGGGCAATCTTTTAAGCAAGAAACTTTCAGACTTCGATTAAAAGTCACCTAGAGCTCTGACTTCGGTAAAATAAAGTCAAATTGACTAGCTCAACAAGACAGACACAATGATAACAAAATTGGTTAAATACAAACCAAATCAAGCCATTAAACTATTTTTGGATGCTTTCTAAACATATCTGGAACGTCAAACAGATTTCGATTCTGGTGAGCTTATAGTCAAGTCTAGCGTCTTGACAAGACGAATCCAATGATCCTAAGATCGCTAAATTCTAATCTTGTGAGGCACTCAAATGTTCATTAAACACCGTATGATCGAGAGAATTTCTTCAGACTGTCCAATCAAAGTTGTTCATATTCCTTCATTAATTGCAATTAAGAGTCCTACCCCTCTCATGAGGATGAGAGTCCTTAAAGCGTGAAGAAGACTGAAACTTAGAGGAGCTGAAGTTCGACATCACTTAGGCACAGACGACCACCACTTGTCTGTTGCTGCCGATTATCATCGGTCGTCATCCACTTCTTACAAGTTCATACGCGCATCAGTGTTGTAACTCAAAGACTGTTTAACTCTTTCCTTCCTATGGGATAAGTGGTCATAATTGTAATCACTAATTTATGGTGAATCTACTCAATGGAGTCAGACCCTGTGGTTTTTTCTTTTTATTGGTTTTCTACGTTAAAACTTCTGGTGTTTTCACTTGTTGTTTTCTTTCATCTGAGTGTGTGTTGAATTCTCGTGCAATGTTAAAACGATAATCTCTTACTCTATGCCACGAACCTTCTCACGGCATCTCCCCCCTTCATCCTCTTGATTGTTTGATTCCTCCCTTCCCTCTTCTGTTTCGCGTCTCCTCACTTCCTCTTCTCTCCTACTAAGCTATTTGTTTCCTCTCCCACAATTTTGGCTCTTCGATTCTTTCTTCTCGGTAGCAGGACGTTATAATCTTCCACTTTTATAAAAATTTTTCACTCGAAATTTAAACTAACCGCAAGTCACATCTCAAGGCATGTCAACATTATATATTCATAAATTTTCTATCAAACTTTCTTCTTCTATAATTTCAGGTTTATCACTTTATCTGAATGAATATAACTATTAATTTAAGTTAACTTAAATTTTATTATTATTATTTTTTTTTTACAATTTTCTTATAACTATCCTATTAGCTCTTTCATCAAGATTTTATTTATTAATCTTAAACCTTGGTCATTTGCGTGCTCTCCATTACACACGAGAGCTCCTCGCAGAACTGCTGCAATTTCTTCTTCTTCAACTCCCTTGCACGCGGCTTGACACCGACACTGACAGCTCCTCTCTACGCTCCTTTCTCTTTGCCCTAACAACACTTACCGCAACCACGCGATCCTAAGAGTTCTCCACTTCCCTCGCCGGTGCCGATCAACTCTTAAGTAAGTCGTTTCTTGCTTCTATCGTCCCTCAAACACGTCAATTTATATACAAAAATATCCTTTCCTTCCCACTTCAGTTTCCCGTTTCCTCATTTCCTCTTCTCTCCTGCTATGCTCTTTGTTTCCTCTCCTACCTTTTTGGCTCTTCGATTCTTCCATCCCGATAATGGGATATTACAGTCTAGGTCCACAAATAATTCATTGGAATGTGTTCTGCAAAGCATGTTTATCTTAAAAAAAAGTATTAAGCTAGTAAAATATCATAGAATAATTAATAATCTAATAATTAAAATTTTTAACCATCAAACCATTTGTTTTGGCACACCCTCATTTTCTACAAGAATAAGCTTTGCAATTAACGTCAAATTCTCAGTCAAGTCTAGCAGCACATGCTCTGCCTTTTATCATGTACTTACGAAAGTCATAGAAGCTGCTAAAATCATTGTAAAAATAATTAGAATTGTCTCCAGAGTATTTGTAAAAGGTAATTTTAGTCTCAAGCCATATAAACAGTTTTGATATTGTCTGCAAATACTTGAAAATAAGAGCCGAAATAGCCTCTCTATTAAAGGTATTGGATATTAAAATTGAAGTCAACATATGGTGTTAAGAAAGATGGCATTTTAGAAATTTACCTATTGTGTTATTTATGAACTCTAATAAATGGTATTTTAGAAAATCTATCTTTAAATTGATATGTATTAATTTCTTTATAGAGCATCCACAGATGATACTTCAAGGATTTACATGCATACCACTCGATTCTTCTGTATTTACGTGCATGTCATCTTACCTACGCATGAAAATGTGCGATTTACGTTTTTAAAGTTAAAATGATGGTATATATGAAAGATTTTGGTTATATGAAGTAAAGTTTTACAGAGGAATTGGTATGTATGTTAATGTCCCTTTATACTTTTATACAGACTGACCTAAACTTTTCATGTTTTTTTTACATATAATGAGAATAATTTTATTAAAAAAAAATTATTTTGATTGGCATTCAAGCAGGAGGACATCAAAGGAATTGACTTGGTGAAAATGGAAGAAGCAAGAATGGGCTACTTGTCAGCCCTTGCTGCTGCAAAAGATGATCCCACTGATGAAACTTTAGCCGCTGCTGCTGCGGCGAGACTCACGCTACAATCTTTAGTCTACTAACTCTTAATGTTTATATCTTTTATTGTTGGGCAAAGTCTCAGGGATGATGCTTTCTGCTGGGATTGAATCAATTGGAAGAGAAATTTCTATAAAAGAGTCACCTTTTTCTATGGATTTTCAAATTTTTGTTGTAGTTTGGCACTTTGCTTTGGCAAAAAGGGTAAATGTGAAATTCAGGCATTTTGCGAGCAGTAAATGTGAAANTCTAGGTCCACAAATAATTCATTGGAATGTGTTCTGCAAAGCATGTTTATCTTAAAAAAAAGTATTAAGCTACTAAAATGAACTAATAAAATATCATAGAATAATTAATAATCTAATAATTAAAATTTTTAACCATCAAACCATTTGTTTTGGCACACCCTACATTTTCTACAAGAATAAGCTTTGCAATTAACGTCAAGTTCTCAGTCAAGTCTAGCAGCACATGCTTTGCCTTTTATCATGTACTTAAAGTCATAGAAGCTTGCTAAAATCATTGTAAAAATAATTAGAATTGTCTCCAGAGTATTTGTGAAGGGTAATTTTAGTCTCAAGCCGTATAAAAAGTTTTGATATTGTCTGCAAATACTTGAAAATAAGAGCCGAAATAGCCTCTCTATTAATNAACGTCAAGTTCTCAGTCAAGTCTAGCAGCACATGCTCTGCCTTTTATCATGTACTTACGAAAGTCATAGAAACTTGCTAAAATCATTGTAAAAATAATTAGAATTGTCTCCAGAGTATTTGTGAAGGGTAATTTTAGTCTCAAGCTGTATAATAAGTTTTGATATTGTCTGCAAATACTTGAAAATAAGAGCCGAAATAGCCTCTCTATTAAAGGTATTGGATATGGTGTTAAGAAAGATGGCATTTTAGAAATTTACCTATTGTGATATTTATGAACTCTAATAAATGGTATTTTAGAAAATCTATCTTTAAATTGATATGTATTAATTTCTTTATAGGGCACACAAATGATACTTGGAAGATTTACATGCATACCAGTCGATTCTTTTGTATTTACGTACATGTCATCTTACCTACGCATGAAAATGTGCAATTTACGTTTTTAAAATTAAAATGATGGTATTTTCATGTGATATGAAAGATTTGGGTANATATTTATGAACTCTAATAAATGGTATTTTAGAAAATCTATCTTTAAATTGATATGTATTAATTTCTTTATATAGCATCCACAGATGATACTTGGAAGATGTACATGCATACCAGTCGATTCTTTTGTATTTACATACATGTCATCTTACCTACGCATGAAAATGTGCAATTTACGTTTTTAAAGTTAAAATGATGGTATTTTCATGTGATATGAAAGATTTGGGTTATATGAAGTAAAGTTTTACAAAGGAATTGGTATGTATGTTAATGTCCCTTTATACTTTTATACAGACTGACCTAAAATTTTCATGTTTTTTTTATATATAATGATTGGGATTCAAGCAGGAGGACATCAAAGGAATTGACTTGGTGAAAATGGAAGAAGCAAGAATGGGCTACTTGTCAGCTCTTGCTGCTGCAAAAGATGATCCCACTGATGAAACTTTAGCTGCTGCTGCTGCGGCGAGACTCACGCTACAATCTTTAGTCTACTAACTCTTAATGTTTATATGTTTTATTGTTTGGCAAAGTCTCAGGGATGATGCTTTCTGCTGGGATTGAATCAATCGGAAGAGAGAGTTCTATAAAAAAGACATTTTTTTATGGATTTTCAAATTTTGTTGTAGTTTGGCACTTTGCTATGGCAAAAAGGGTAGATGTGAAATTCAGGCATTTTGCGAGCGCTAAATGTGAAGNTATATGTTCTATTGTTTGGCAAAGTCTCAGGGATGATGCTTTCTGCTGGGATTGAATCAATCGGAAGAGAGAATTCTATAAAAGAGTCACATTTTTTTATGGATTTTCAAATTTTGTTGTAGTTTGGCACTTTGCTATGGCAAAAAGGGTAAATGTGAAATTCAGGCATTTTGCGAGCACTAAATGTGAAATAGTATTCTTTAGTGCTGATTGTAGTAATAGATATGATGAGTGCTGCTGCTGTATGGCAGGCATCTTGGATAGCATTGGTGGGTGTTTGGATTTGTTTTAATTTTGTGTTTTATTTCTTTTATTTTTTTAGTTTGGAATAATTCACTTGTTTTAGATGTTTGGCAATATAAAAGAACATATATAATTATCATATTTAAGTTTATTTAATATGTGATTTTGAATGGTATTTCTTCNGTGTTTGGATTTGTTTTAATTTTGTGTTTTATTTCTTTTATTTTTTTAGTTTGGAATAATTCACTTGTTTTATATGTTTGACAATATAAAAGAAGAAATATAATTATCATATTTAAGTTTATTTAATGTGATTTTGAATGGTATTTTTTGTTAAATTGTAATTAAATTTTCATTAAAGAGAGCTATCATTAGAACCATTAATTAGGAAAATTTTTTTTGATCACTTCATATTTAATATGTGATTTTGAATGGTATAAAAAGGCTCTGAGTTCAAGTGGTGGGATGCTTTGTCCACTCATGTGTTGCTTTTGGGGGCAGGTTCAATTCCTGTATGCAAAAGAGATTTTTTTTTATTGGGGTAACGTTGATGTTGTTTACAGCTAGCATAAAATTTCTATAAATATATCATATTAATCATTTTGATTATTATGTAATGCTAGGGCATCCCTTGAAAGCGGTGCACTATATGACTTGAATACAATGAAAAGTGTACAAGAGTCGCTACATCAGTGTCCAGGTGTAGTGTCAAATAAGCAAAGAATATATATACTCTCACAGGTAAATCAATGGAATTAGTTGATATTATAATTCATAGAAAGATAAATATTTTATATATTCAAGAAATTAAATGGGTTGGAGAAAAGGATGAAGAGATTGATAACTTTTATTTAAAACTTTCGTATCCAGGTAAAAGTTGCACTATAATAGTATAGGTGTTTTTATAGATGAGTTTAAAAGATAATGTTGTAAGAATAAATAGAATTGGATATAGATTTATATCCCTTAAGATTATTGTTCATAGTAAGATTTTTAATATTTCAGTGTTTATGTTTCTTCAATAGGTTTAGATATAGGTTCTAAGGAAAAATTTTGAAATGACCTATAAGACTTAATAGAAATGGGACACCTCTTGAAAAAAGTTTTGAAGAGATTTAAATGAACATGTCAACAAAACAAAATTTTAGTTTTCATAAACGAATGAAATTATCTTTATGGTTGTTTTAAATTAGACGATTAAATCTTACATTACATTAACTTGAATAAATGAAATGCTTAAAAATTCATCAATGAGTTGACATTTACTCTTTTTTTATCCCCCCCCTTGAAGAACAGCTAATTTATAATATAGTTTGTTTGTACATTTCGAATAAAAACCACTAAATTAAAGCATAATATTACGTCTAATAAATGAGACAGTTTCCCACATCCACCATTAAAAGCCAAAGGCACATTTGCAATCATTTTAAATATTTTTTTAAACATAATCATTTATATATTATATATATATATTTTTAGTGCTTCATTTCTATGAAAAAAAAAACATTTTTTAAAAATACTCGAAACAAGTTATTTTAAGTTTTTCTAGTCTTTAAAATCATTATATCTCAATTAAATATGCCAAACATTATTGTGTTTCAATTCAAAACAAAAAAAAAATAAAAATCCCAAAAGACACCTTAAAACTTAAATAATCAGCTCAGCATCATCCAGACCCTTCTTAGGCATGGAAGGACAGCATTCACAAGCAGAAATTGGACAAAATTATACAAAGCTATGAATCAAAAATGCAGCTTTTAAGCCTTACAATCATACTACAAAAATAAAACCTTGCAGACCAGCAGACAACAGTATCATCCATGAATATTTAAAAAAAAAGACACCTATTCTTATAATTATGATCTGGAAAAGCAAAAATTTAGTTTATTGATTTGCCTTGATGTTCTTTACACTCAAATCATATTTACACTTTAGATTACAAAAATCTACTCCCTAACTTCAAATAACATACAATCAGTAAACAAAGAGGATAAAAATAATAACATCACCAAAATTGGAAGAAAACTAAAGACAATCATAACAACAACAACAACAACAACAATAACAACAATGAATAATAAAAAAAAAAAGCCAAAATTACAAGTACAAACATGTTGTACAGTACAAACAGATACCCATCCAGCATTCAATAGAGAGAGAAAGCTTCAAACAAATAGCTCCACTGTCAGTCTGTGGCCCCTGCTGAATGAATGGCTGTGATCTCACAATCCTAGAAATGTCTACTACATAAAAACTAACAATAAAGTTATCATGTCAAGGCCAATCCCCTTTCTCTAAATACATCCCAAACCTCGTTTCATGCGATAGATTTCACAAGTAATTGGTACAGTAGAAGAGATCCTATAACTCAAATAAGTTCAAAGACTAGATTATATATATATGTATATATATTGTTCAGTCAGAAGCTGCATGGACCAGGAAATGAGTATCCAATTGGTTCTGAATGCATTGGCTGCAAAAATTCAAAGGCATTAGTTAGAAAATGTGAAATGAGATTTCTCATAAAAAGATCATTTGCCATGAATTTAACTTCGGAGGTTTGCTGGATTACTAAATGCGAAATAGAATTTAGATTGTAACTTCATATGTATATATCAAAAGTAAATAGTAGCTGAATCTTTACGAATGTCGCAATATAAATGAAAGCATAAAAAATAAAGAAGCGAGGTTATTAAAATGAGAATAAGATAACGGGTGATCAAAAGTGAAGGGTAGCTGAAGTTGAATCAGAAGTCCTCATTTTTTTACAGACTTTGTTAAAGGTGAATCGCATCAACCAGTATAGGAAGTGGATTTGTAGTTTTCAGAGAGGACTGTACATATGATAGCTGAAAAAAGAAAATTTGCATGGAATCAACGAGCATTCTCGCACCATTGCTAGACATTCCAATTCTTACTGACAGGTCCTTCCCTGTATTTTTTTTTTTTTCTCAAATTTTACTATGAAAGGGCTATCACGTATGTACCGAGAGCATTAAAATAATGAATTGTATGTATGATACTGGTAAAAGCATGGTCTGTCCAAGCAAATTTTTGGTCAAATATGCTGCTCCGATAAGATAAAAAAAAATTAATAAAATATTTTGTTAACATAATTTCATATGGGATCAACGAAAGTACCTAGTTCAAATGCTTTTCACATTATTGGTGCAAAATCAAGCTTGTGGTCCTCCCTTCATGCAAAAATTAAAAAAAATAAAAACTAAAACCATCATGACTAATTCCATACCCAAATGAAAAAAGTTGAGGTGCATGTTAAGTTGACAATTAAACCATAAACATATGCTTAAACTCATGAAAAGAATCAAAATTAGTTTTTTTAAGTGCTAGGTTATTCACCAGGGAAGGCACCATTAACTACTTTTATTATAGCAAAAAAAATAAGATAAACAAGGGGTATGCCATGGCTGATTATGTTGAGAAGTACATAAAAGTTAGAACAACTAACCCATGTGATGTGTCACAATTCACAACTTCCGATGAAAAGCGTGCTAGGTTCAATGAGTCTCAAAACTTAGCCAAGAAAATGATTAGGAGAACAACAATTATAGCATTATCATATTCTTGCAAAAGAGTAAATGGAAAAGGAGAAAATCCAGAGATTTCAGAATAAGTACTATTGTTTGATACAAAGATTAGCAATAAGAATGGGGGTTAAAAGAGAATTGACAAAAAAAAAATGTGAATAGAGTTGAAAGAAAGGGATTTATAGTAAGAAATGCTCTCAGGTGCTAGAATTTAACTACATTTATTTAGTCCAGACATTTATAAATAATATCTACGAGTCCTTTTCCTAAAAGAAAGTTACTTCAGTCCTATATTTACTATATTTTTTTTTCCTTTAATCTAATTAATTTTTTGAATGCATGTGTATACTGAAAGAGATCTAGTTATTAGCAAACATCTGCCGAACTTCACCAATCTAATTATTTTATAATGGCGCATGGTTATTGAAAAAATATACCTGGCCATTATCAGATAAGCAATAATAATCATATGTAAGCCTTTTCTATTAAAATGATTATTTTCCAAATATGATAAATAAAAATTAATACAAGAAAGTCGAAGGACCAAATAAATAATAATCAACCATAAAATCTTAAGTTTAATTTCTCACATTAACTCTATCATCAATAAGAATATTATTAATGCAATTAGTACCTATGATCCTTGAGTTGGATCAGAACATGTTAGAAAGATAAATTTACTAGAAGCGATGGATGAACTATTGCAATGTATATCTACTGAAAAAAAAAGAATAATTATAGATGGTGACTTGAATGGACATAAAATTTTAGTAGTGTTAAATATAAGATAGTTTAGATGGATACAAAACAAAAGAAAATAAACGTTGTTTTATTTTGCAGTAAGATATGACCTTGTAGTGCCAAACTAGACATTAAGAAAAAATAACAAAACTTCATCACTTACAAACGTATAGTTATCAACCGCAATCACACTCTCTTACTAAAAAGGAAACAAAAATCTTTTTGCACAGATTATAAGACAATTTTAAGAGAGTTTAACTATACAACATGAATTGTGGTTATGATGAATATAATGATGTAAAAGGCCAATTAAAAGAAATATTTGACAGTAAAAAAAATAGAAGAACTCAAGCAATTAGTTTTCAAACTTTAATGATTTTAATGTTCGTAGAAGGCGACCATACTTCAATAGTTAACTAAATTTGATGTGTGATAAAATGGTTAGAAAATTTTAGATAAGCCTTTAAATAGATCATAAGGAATCCTAATGGTGGAATAAGAAAATACACAATGTTATTAGGATAGGAAAAATAAACATAGTTGGCCCTCACAAAAATTATAAGCTAAAGTATTGCGAAAAAAGAAATAAACAGAGTAAAAAAAGTGTAAATATGATGCTTGATATAGGATAAATCAACATTTAAACTTGAAACAAATAGCATTTTATTAAGTGGACTAAAGAAAACAACCCTCCTACAAAAAATGAATGGCTCCCCCCATAATATAAGGCATTCCCATTTTGAGTAAGGTTTTTATTTTTTATAGGGAAGAGATTTTAGAAGCATTTTTTTTTTANATAAGGCGCATAGTAGATGTACATTTAATTCAATTTATGTATTAATATAATTATATAAATGTTATATAATTAGTTCTTTTTATCGATTTATTAATTTATGTAAATAAGTTATTTTTAATTTTATTATGTTTTACTTGGTGGTGATTACAAAGTTATTGTCTGCTTTATTATAATTATTGTTATTATGCTGTGTTATATTAATGTTATACTCTGTAGTCTCATATTTTTTTTGAACTTTGATCTTAGGATTTTGTTTGAAGTTTGCTCAAATTTTGCTCATACTTTGTTTAAAGTTTACTGTAGCCTAGTTTGAACAATTTTCAAGCCATATTCAAATCGTTTGTTCGCAGCGTACTTCCAACATGTTGGAAGTTTGTTAACCCTTTTCTGGATCAGTTTATTTTGTATTGGACTTCAATAAGCAATCCGTAAATACATTTATAATTTCATTTGAAATGAACTTTTGGAATATTTCGCTAAAGAATGAAATAGAGACGATATTTACCAACTGTGTGAGTTATAATAAGTTAAATTTCCCATATAAATTTTTGCAATCTCTGAAAACAAATATTATATATTTACTTTTTATTTTAAAATCTTAAACCTGTTATCCTATAGCCATTTGTTTTCTTTTAACTTCCCACATTTCAATTGAGGTCAAATGGATGCATTGTTAGCTCTATGAGCCTTATGACTTACCATTAGAGGTTGATGATAACAAATATGTGTGGGAATACTAATATTTTTGTTCAAGTGTGTTAGAAAATTACAAATTTATAAATTTCAGCTGGATCCGAAAAAATTAAAGCAACTTGGACTCGGACATTTAATATATTTTTAGGAATTGAAAAATAAGTCAGTAAGAGCTAAAGAAATGAGAATAAATGATATAATATTCTTATTTTAATTTTGAAATAATTTTATAAAATTACATTTGCATTCTTCCTTCATTTTCTNTATTTTTAGGAATTGAAAAATAAGTCAGTAAGAGCTAAAGAAATGAGAATAAATGATATAATATTCTTATTTAATTTTGAAATAATTTTATATAATTACATTTGCATTCTTCCTTCATTTTCATGAAAATATTATTTTTGAAAAATTTGATCACTTGCATTTAATTAATTCTTTTCCATTGCATCTAAAATTAACTTGAGTTCATTTATTACTTCATTAATTAACTTTTTTTTAAAAAAATAATTTTATTCATTTATTTCAGCTTGTGACATGAATTATTTTANTCTTGAAAATATTATTTTTGAAAAATTTGATCACTTGCATTTAATTAATTCTTTTCCATTGCATCTAAAATTCACTTGAGTTCATTTATTACTTCATTAATTAATTTTTATGCAAAAAAATATTTTTATTCATTTATTTCAGCTTGTGCATGAATTATTTTCTTTATTTATCAAAATTATTTTTTCTCTTCTCCCAATAATTATCACTTGATATTTTTATTTATTCATAATACGGTTGAATTTTTAATCATTTTGGAGTGTGAAAATTTATTAAAAATATCAAAATTCAAATTTATTTGATGTCAAATAAATTTAAAAAGTGTTCTTAATAATGAATTACATTCATGGAAATTAATTATATCATTTCACTTAAATTTAAATTTAAAATTTCAAATTATTTCTAAATAACCTCCTTGTGATTTAATTAAATGAATTTGCAATTAATAATAATATATTTTATTAATCCAAATAATGAAATGTTTGGCTATCTTTTTATTTAATAATGATATAATTCATTTATTTTAATTAATTCAAATCACTTTTTATTCATAATACTAATTAATTTATTAATTTAATTCATCATATATGAAGCATTAACTATTGATTGAATCTAAAATAAGCTTGTTTTAGCCCTCCCTTGCGTGAAGATTTAAATTAGTTTAATTCGATTTATTTTTAAACCGTTCCCTTATTAAAACATTAATTTTAGTTTAATTTATTTTGTAATATGCATATAATATTTTTCTCTCTTCTCGCGACCGATCATATCTATATGACTATTCAAAATTTCATTCAGTTAAGTTTGTATTAATTTATTTTGGAAGTAAAAATCTTGCCTAAATTAATTTCACTGTATTTTTCTTCTTACCTTGGTAGTTTCTCTTTTCTCTCAATTTATTTAAGTTACCTTATGTGTTTTATTTTTCTATTGCTTGCTTGCTTTAATAATCTAGGCCGAATCTTGCTAGTTTATTTGCTCCAAATAATCAAACTCTCTAATCTCTTGATTGTCTTTTTCAAGCATACACAAGCGAGTTAATTTTTTTTTCATCTTCGAAGCTGGGTAAATTCACTTTCAATTCTGTTTTACATTTTCATATCCTAGAAGAAGGTTTGGTTTATTACTTTATTGTGTTATAATATTTTTTGGTTTTTGTGTTTCATAGTTTGTGTTGGTTTGAAATTGATTTGCTATCACTTTGCTAATTTTTTTTTTAATTTCTTTCATATTTTGAGTGTTTCATATTTTAATTTTTTTTTGTTTGGTATTTTATATTTCGAAGTTATTTTTTTTGTTGATTGATTGGTCATCTCATGCTAGTTTATGCTTAAAAAATTAAATTCTATTCCAAAAATATTTTTTTATCTTAAAGTCAATAAAATAAAATTATAATTTTGAGCACTATTTTTTACTTCTTGTTCCGTAGTTTGAATATTGAGCAAAATTAGTTTTAAAATCGAGTGTTAGATATTTTAATTATACTTACTATTTTTTTATTGTTGTATTAGGGGTTGTACTTGCCTAATTTAAGAAAATATACTATTTTGGGTTTTATTTGCCAGGTGTAAAAAGTAAGCTCATTTGGAGTTGTATTTGCCTGATTTTGGAGAGTTTGAGAGTTTATTATAATATTGATCCGACTATTGAAGGCTAGGAAATGGGTGCATACCGGTTTTGGGGTTTTGGTTGAACAATGTAAAATCTCTTTTTCTGTGTCTTGCTTTATGTGTTTCTATTGTAACTGCTAATTATCTTTGAAAATTTAATAAGCATATAAAATAGTTTTTTTCATTACATTTTCTAAAAAAATTAAAAATTATTCATCTTAACAATTTGTATTAGAGCCCCAGCTCAATTTTTGGCTTAACTTTATTGGGTTGATCACTATGACAATAATTTCTTAAAGGCGAACTACCAGAAAGACAATCTACTCGCTGATTTTCTTTACTTGATAATGCTCAGTTTGATTTTTGTAAAAATCATATTAGTACTTTTCTTCGTGTATGCTAACACATCAATATCACATACCCACTGTTAAAATAAATGATTTAAAAGTTGAAAAACCATTTGATGAATGTAGTGCATATGAAATNATTTTCTTTACTTGATAATGCTCAGTTTGATTTTTGTAAAAATCATATTAGTACTTTTCTTCGTGTATGCTAGCACATCAATATCACATACCCACTGTTGAAATAAATGATTTAAAAGTTGAAAAACCACTTGATGAATGTAGTGCATATGAAAGAAACTTGAATGAATTAAATATTAAGGCTAATGATATTTTGTATTGTGCTTTATTTTTCGATAAATTTTTGAGAATTTTCATGCTTAATACTGTAAAAGAAAACTTGATTGTTACTTATGAAGATTCTAATGAAGTTAAAGATGCTCGTATAAATAGATTAGTGCATGAATATGAGTTATTTCATATGTTGCTTAGTGAAACTATTTATG
>JXCR01097394.1:20994-67730 GCA_002079205.1 Phalaenopsis hybrid cultivar | reverse complement strand
TCTACATGATCGAATCAAAATATGCATTGTCTTAAATGTTAAACTAAATCATCAGATTGGGTAATGTCTGGAAATATTTTTATTCTAATTTGACATGATATAACCTACTTAGTTTCTAAATCAAACTAATTTTTCCTCTTTTAACAAATTACATCAAAGTAGGTGCTTCTAATGGAATTAATTTTCTCATTTTTTTTTTAAATATTTTCTAGTGTACATATTTTATCTTTAAATTCTTCAAAAATATCTTTATTTTGNCATTGTCTTAAATGTTAAACTAAATCATCAGATTGGGTAATGTCTGGAAATATTTTTATTCTAATTTGGCATGATATAACCTACTTAGTTTTTAAATCAAACTAATTTTTCCTCTTTTAACAAATTACATCAAAGTAGGTGCTTCTAATGGAATTAATTTTCTCATTTTTTTTAAAATATTTTCTAGTATACATATTTTATCTTTAAATTCTTCAAAAATATCTTTATTTTTTTAGTGTTTTATATCAAAATTAGAATAGTGTAGTCATAAATATTTTTAAAAATTTATAGAAATGTCTTCAAAATAATATATAAGTATTATACTTTTATAAAATCAATAAAAAAACTTAATTAATTATTAATTAATAATTATATACAATAATTTTAAATTATCCATAATGAATATTAACATAATAAAAATTACTAAACTTTATTTATTTCTTTCTTTCTCTATTTTTATTCCCTTAAACCATACATTAAAATTATCTTTAGATTATATTTGTGCAACATGTAAATGTAACAAAGTTTATAATCATAAGACTTTGCACATTTAAATTTAATTATATTATTTACTTACTAATTACATATAATATTTAAAATTCNTATCTTTAGATTATATTTGTGCAACATGTAAATGTAACAAAGTTTATAATCATAAGACTTTGCACATTTAAACTTAATTATATTATTTACTTACTAATTACATATAATATTTAAAATTTTATTCTTTTGTCATAAACTTCACAGAAATTACATTTATTTTCTTAAACTCATTTATAAATTAAAAATCTTATAATTTCATATTACTTAAATAAAATAAAAATGCTAACATATTAAATCTTTGTGCTCAAAATTATTAAAATTAAATGACATGATTTTTTCCTTTTTTTCGCAATGCATTAAATTAATTAAATACTTTTAAGGAAAATAAGAAAAAAAAAAACCATTTTATGAATAGATTGTGATTCTGAGGCTGGATGAGTGCCCCAATGTCCTGGCACCATCAACATCACATGAACCTAAACATTGCTGTGTGAAAGGTCCCCCATGGCGACAAACACCAACCAGGAACATGCCAGGAAAGGGATTGGAGCTGCATTATTGAAGCCGGAGTACTGAAATCCAATATGAACACAGCATTCATAATAATGGGGGATGATATCTTTTTTAATATTTATGGTTTTTCTTTCTGTTCATACAATATTGACAGTTCTGAGTCATGTCTTGGGTCCTTTTATTCAGACAAGATGATTGTATGAAAATTGCAAAAACAATAAGGAATTGCTCTAATAGAAAATCAAAATGTAGACATGGGATAATAGTTTATTGGAATAATTTTGTGTTTTTGTTGTTTTGTTTTGTTATATTTGCATTTTTACANTCAGACAAGATGATTGTATGAAAATTGCAAAAACAATAAGGAATTGCTCTAATAGAAAATCAAAATGTAGACGATGGGATAATAGTTTATTAGAATAATTTTGTATTTTTGTTGTTTTGTTTTGTTATATTTGCATTTTTACCTGAAGATAGAGCTTCAATGAAAGTTTTTGATTGTGATGCATAGAATGGAGAAATGAGTATACATGAATAATATATTGAGAGCATCTATTAAGCGGCTTTCAAAAGATGCGGGGACTTGTTTCATAATAGAATTATAATAAATAGTCATATATTTCTTTTATTTGTGAAAGATACGATTCACAAAAAGATGAGTGGCACCCAAGGTGTCACAGTAGATCATCCATGTTTGAGAAAAGAGGATGCTATGTTATATGAGTAAAGAATATTCAAGGAAACTTAGTAGTAGTGGTGGTGAATAAGAGGTATTTCGCCTCGATGTACAAATGAACCATGTTACTTTTTTATTTGCATGCCAAGAGAATAGATATCGGCACTTGTGAAGTTGAATTCATTATTGTTCCTTTNATGCATAGAATGGAGAAATGAGTATACATGAATAATATATTGAGAGCATCTATTAAGCGGCTTTCAAAAGATACGGGGACTTGTTTCATAATAGAATTATAATAAATAGTCGTATATTTCTTTTATTTGTGAAAGATACGATTCACAAAAAGATGAGTGGCACCCAAGGTGTCATAGTAGATCATCCATGTTTGAGAAAAGAGGATGCTATGTTATATGAGTAAAGAATATTCAAGGAAACTTAGTAGTAGTGGTGGTGAATAAGAGGTATTTCGCCTCGATGTACAAATGAACCATGTTACTTTTTTATTCGCATGCCAAGAGAATAGATATCGGCACTTGTGAAGTTGAATTCATTATTGTTCCTTGGCCAGTTGTATTATGTCATGCATTAAGTTGAAGTGATGACTCACGATAAACTGTCATGACTCAAATCATAATTCCAGTAGAATGCACGATATATACTATAGTAGTCCATTGATCACTACTAGTGTTGTGCATAAAATAGGATAACTTATTAGACATGAATGCTATATTGGATATACAAGAGATAAATATTATTGGCTACCCAAAACAACTATCAACATTGCATTAATAAATGCAAAATATGGGGAAGGTTGAGCATTAGTGATGAAAAAGTAGAGTCATCACATGATTTGGGTTGTCATGTTATTGAAAGCAAATATATCAAAAGTTAACTGACACTAAGATGAAAGAAGCTCTTATGGGTGTAAAATAACATTTACACCAAGAAAAAAATTTAGTGGCACAAGATCCTTGATACCAAATTATTTCAAGATATGAGTTACAAAATATTTCATAAGAATAATGGATTTGCATGTTAAAATAATGTCATCAAAATAAAATTAGAGGATTGATAAGTGTATTTCCACTATTAAAATTTAGTTTTTTTTTCCACTCACCTTAGTTTTAAATGGAGGTTGCGGGAACAAGTTATTGAGTTTCATTTTGAATAAGAAATTAAAATTCATATGATGTGCTTCAATGTCAACATTATCTTAGATGGTAATTTTATATTGCTTTGAGATTATATTTTTGGCAAGTTTGTGAGCACTTTTTTTGTGGGAATTATTTGTGCAAGAGAGGATATGCTTAGATATTTTTATTAAAGTGGTACGTGATTAGTGAAAATGGGGTTGTGATGTTACTATAGTTTGTCTAGTATTTGGTATACACTATGGCATAACATAACTGACAAATTGGATAGTGTGTATGAAAGAAATATTAAATGAATGATATTGGTCAAAATTGAATGACATTACAAAAAGATTATTTTTTCTAAGGTGCAATGAGATGTGAGAAGATACACTAAAAAATTTTACATGATAGGTTTTTTCCTCTAGTTTAACCTCCTCATAGAGCTTACCCAAAGGATCTAAGCCACCTTCCACATTTAGCATGGTCGAAAAATAAATTTTATGTCATTTTAGGTTGGAGAATCAGGCAAAAGGAGGACTACTTGCCTTGCCACCTCAACGTTGGGAAAATAGGGTCTGGAGGTCAAAAATTGATAAACAGGTTCCAACAACATGGTCACGCCGCACTCGATCGTGGTCACGACACAGTTCAAAATGTTGTGGATCGGGGGTCAATGTGACTATGACTGATCAGGTGGTCGGTCTAGCTGGCATGGTTGCACCATCCTCGGGCATGATCATGTCGGTCGAGGAACCTATAACGCTTTGGGGACGTTTTTTGTGTCCACACTCGATATAGGCGTGGCCATGCTAGAACCCATAAAATGTTGGCTTCCAAAAAAGTCCATCAAAGGGGACTCAAGCCTCACGGGAATCTTTGAAGGCTCGAAAATGAGTAGTTATGATCTTGGGACCTTTGTAAGGGTCGCAAAAGTGCCTCAACTGTGTTCAAGAAGGTGAACCATACACGTGTCATTGAGCATGACAATTCATATCTTGAAATTTGTCTATCCAGACCTTAAGTTCAAGGCACAAACACATATGGAGCAATCTTGTCAACCAGTCTATGTCATAGGAATATCTGTATTAGTTATATACAACCCTGTGCCACAAAAACAAATGTCATCATGGAAGATCAAAGTGGCACTGCTGATTTAACCACAAATGACTCGGAGTACAGAAATGATGGTGTAAAGCCCAACAATAGTATTGTATTACTCAACAAGGAGGTTCTGCATATGTTGCATCAAAAAGTTGGATACCAACACCACCAAAAATTGTAATTAAATATGAGAGGTTGTCATTGATCACCAATAGTTATTGTAGCCAACTACAATTGCTATTGATAAATATGATTATTATAGTCTCCAACTATAATCTTTGTTGACAACTATAGTTGTTAAAGCCACCAAATACAACTTTTGTAGTCAATTAGGGTTGTTTTAGCTATTAACTATAGCTTCAATAACTAATTACTATTTTAATAGTCTCCAAAAACAAATTTTGCAACCAATTACAACTTTGGTGGGTAACTAAGTTAAATGATTAAGATTGCAAATGTTAACTAAGTCAAATGATTAAGTTNGGGTTGTTTTAGCTATTAACTATAGCTTCAATAACTAATTACTATTTTAATAGTCTCCAAAAACAAATTTTGTAACCAATTACAACTTTGGTGGGTAACTAAGTTAAATGATTAAGGTTGCAAATGTTAACTAAGTCAAATGATTAAGTGATTAATAATGCTGAAAAGAGAAAATGAAGAGCAAGAGTTACATATTGGTCATGTTCCAAGTACATACACAGAAAGGAAGTATTGGGCAATATCACTGACTTTTTGAAGTTGTTGTTAAATAGTGACAAATAGTTCTTAACCAACCTTTGGAACTTATGTATATGGTAATAAATATGATGCCAAGTTGCATTCACATAATTTATGTAGTATACGTGAGGTTGAAGAAATGTTTTGAGCAACATAAAGAACAGAGATGAGAGGGACATAAATCAAGCCTCTGATAGTATGTTGAAGAGTTGAATCATGGCAAGATCTTTTCATTAAAATATTAAAAATATATTGAAATATACAAGATAAAGGAAAGGAGGCTTCTCAAATTAAAATATAGGCAAAAAGTTCTTATAAGAAATTAAGAATTTGTTTGGAATCTATTTTATTATCTATATTTATTTAAATTCATTTTTTTAAAATCATATTTGATTAGTGTGTGTTTCTATTTTTTTTCTAAAAATAAATTATCATTTTTTTGAAAACACTCAAAATAATTTTTAGGTATTTTTATAATTTAAAAATAAATTNAGGATTCATGTAGCCGACCCCACGTAGTGGGATTAAGGCTTTGTTGTTGTTGTTGTTGTTGTTGTTGTTATAATTTAAAAATAATAATTTTTTAATTTAACATGTTAAATATAAATATAGAATAACAACAACAAGCCTTTATCCCACTAAGTGGGATCGACAGCATGAATCCTTTTTCTTCATTTCATCTTATTGAGTGTCCTATTTTCATTTGGTTCTAATAGATTAAAATTATTTTTTATACAATATGCTGAAGGCTTCTTAGGTCAACCTTTGCCTTTCATAACATAAGTTGAATTTAAAATATCTACTCTCATAACTTGATCATCAGATGGTCGACATTTAATGTGATCAAACTATCTAAGATGACTCTCTCTAATATTGTCTGTCACTAGAGTGACTNGAATTTAAAATATCTACTCTCATAACTTGATCATCAGATGGTCGACATTTAATGTGATCAAACTATCTAAGAAGACTCTCTCTAATCTTGTCTGCCACTAGAGTGACTNCAAAATATGGGGAAGGTTGAGCATTAGTGATGAAAAAGTAGAGTCATCACATGATTTGGGTTGTCATGTTATTGAAAGCAAATATATCAAAAGTTAATTGACACTAAGATAAAAGAAGCTCTTATGGGTGTAAAATAACATTTACACCAAGAAAAAAATTTAGTGGCACAAGATCCTTGATACCAAATTATTTCAAGATATGAGTTACAAAATATTTCATAAGAATAATGGATTTGCATGTTAAAATAATGTCATCAAAATAAAATTAGAGGATTGATAAGTGTATTTCCACTATTAAAATTTAGTTTTTTTTTCCACTCACCTTAGTTTTAAATGGAGGTTGCGGGAACAAGTTATTGAGTTTCATTTTGAATAAGAAATTAAAATTCATATGATGTGCTTCAATGTCAACATTATCTTAGATGGTAATTTTATATTGCTTTGAGATTATATATTTGGCAAGTTTGTGAGCACTTTTTTTGTGAGAATTATTTGTGCAAAAGAGGATATGCTTAGATATTTTTATTAAAGTGGAACATGATTAGTGAAAATGGAGTTGTGATTTTACTATAGTTTGTCTGGAGTGTTTGGTATATACTACGACATAATATAACTGACAAATTGGATAGTGTGTATGAAAGAAATATTAAATGAATGATATTGGTTGAAATTGGATGACATTACAAAAAGATTATTTTTTCTAAGGTGTAATGAGACGTGAAAAGATACGCTAAAAAAATTATACATGATAGTTTTTTTCCTCTAGTTAAACCTCCTCAAAGAGCTTACCAAAATGATCTAAGCCACATTACTCATTTAGCGTGGTCGAAAACTGAATTTTATGTCATTTTAGGTTGGAGAATCAGGCGAAAGGAGGACTACTGGTCTTGGCCACCTCACCATTGGAAAAACAGGGTCTGGAGGTCAAAAATCGATAAACAGTTTCCAACAGCATGGCTACGCCGCGCTCGATCGTGGTCACGACATAGTTCAAAATGTTGTGGATCGGGGGTCAATGTGATTAGGACTGATCAGGTGCTCAGTCTAGCTGGCATGGTTGCACCATCCTCGGGCGTGGTCACTTCGGTTGAGGAACCTATAACGCTTTGGGGACACTTTGTTGTGGCCACCTCGATATACGTGGCCATGCTAGAACCCATAAAATTTTGGCTTCCAAAAAAGCCCATCAAAGGGGATTCGAGCCTCGTGGGAATCTTTGAAGGCTTGAAAATGAGTAGTTATGATCTTTGGACCTTTGTAAGGGTTGCAAAAGTGCCTCGATAGTGTTCAAGAAGGTGAACCATACACGTGTCACTGAGCATGACAATTCATATCTTGAAATTTGTCTATCCAGACCTTAAGTTCAAGGCACAAATACATATGGAGCAATCTTGTCAACCAGTCTATGTCATAGGAATATCTGTATTAGTTATATACAACCTTGTGCCACAAAAACAAATGTCATCATGGAAGATCAAAGTGGCACTGTTGATTTAACCACAAATGGCTCGGAGTACAAAAATGATGGTGTAAAGCCCAACTATAATATTGTATTACTCAACAAGGAGGTTCTGCATATGTTGCATCAAAAAGCNGTCTTATCCACAAGAAGGATATAATCAACAAAAAACATACACCTCGGTACATCCTCCTATAAATGTCCAATAAGAGCATCCATAACTAAAGTAAAAAAGGATGCGGGCTTAAATCTGATCCTTAATGCAATCCAACTAAAATACTAAAATACTTAGTCAATCCTTCTTCTGCTTGAGTCTAAGTAACAACTCTAGTATACATATGTTTAATGACTTGAATATAATTCATATCAACATCATTATTCTCTAAAACTATCCGAATGACTTCTCTTGAAACCTTATTGAAGGCTTTTTCTAAATCAATAAAAGTCATATGTATATCTTCCTTACTGTCTTTGTACTTCTTCATCAAACCTCTTAATAAATGCATGTATAGCTCTTATGGTAAACCTGCCCAACATAAACCCAAAATGATTGTGAGAAATTTTTTTTATCACATCTTAACCTACGTTCAATTACCTGCTCCTATAATTTTAAAGTATGAGACATCAACTTAAATCTTCTATAATTTGCACACTCTAGTAAATCCCCTTTATTCTTAAAAATGGGGACCAAAATACTCTTTGTCCACTTCTCAAGCATCATTTTAGTTGTTAAAATAATACTAAAGAGTTTAGTAAACTAAGAAACTCCAAATCTCCTAAATTTCCACAATTAAGATGGGATATCATAAGTTGCTACTAATTTTCCATCCTTAGTTTTTTTTAAAGCCTACTAAACTTAATCTTTTTTTACTAATGCTACAGTAAAAATAAAATATTTTATTATTATTAATGATATTAAGATCAATAAGGTTGATCATATTTTAAAAAAACTTTATTGAAAAGTTTATCAAAATAGCTCACCCAATTATATTGAATTTCTTCCTCTAAGAAAAACACTTTTTTATTTTCATCTTTAACATGCTTGAATTAAATCTTTGATTTTTTTTTCTCTTTGTTTCGTTCGTTTATACATATATTTTTCACAAATTTTAGTATCAAATATATTATAAAGATCACTAAAAGTATTTTGTTTAGCATCACAAAATGTTTTCTTAGACTCCTTACAGGTCACCACCTTATATTTTTTCTAGCTCTCTAAGCTTTTATATTTAAACTAATTTTTATAAAATAATTTCTTATGTTTTATATTTTCTCACACGTTAGTATTTCATCAACAACTATTTTNAATTCTAAAGAAATAAATTTAATTCCATCATTAACTAATTTGGGAATCTTAATGAAAAAATCCCAACNTCCAAGTACATCGTTTGCCACTTGATTAAAAGTACTTGTTACTTTATCCCACATAGAATTAGCCTCTTCATGCACATCCCAAATCTTAAAATTAGAAGTTTNCTTGATTAAAAGTACTTGTTACTTTATCCCACATAGAATTAGCCTCTTCATGGACATCCCAAATCTTAAAATTAGAAGTTTACTCTTAAATTTTTTTTTATTTGTGTATTTTTGGAGCCTTGTCTAATTCTATAACATTTTTTATTATATTCTTTATCTTACAACTCTTCATCTTAAAATCTAGAACTAATAGTTGATGTTGAGTAATTAAATTTTCACTTAGAATGAACTTATAATCCTTACATTCTCAATGATCTCTTGTTCTCATAAGAAAATAATCAATTTGTATTTTATTAGATCCATTCATATAGGTAATAATGTACTCATCTCTTTTCTTGAATAAAATATTAACAATAACAAAAGCAGGCGCTAAAGTAAAATCTAATATGATTCTACCGTCATCATTAATAACTCTCAAATTGCAGCCACTATAAATCTTATATCACTCTATTAATATGTCCATTTAAATCTCCTCCAATAAAAGTTCTTTCTTTAAGAGATATCATTTTTTTAATTCTTCTAAATTATTCTGAAATTTTTCTTTTGTACATATATCCAACTCTACTTGAAGAGCATAAACATTTATAACATTAAAAATCTTAGTATCAACATTAGTCTTTATGACTTTGATTCTATCTTCAATTATATTAATTTTTACAATATTTTCTTTCAAAATCTTATATATAAATACACCTAAATGAATTACCAAAGTATAAAACCTAATGAGGCACTGTTTGGGATCCATATCTGTTTTTTATTTTGCTTTTATTTTTACTCTTTTTTGTTTTATATTTCTAAAAATTGTGTTTGGTACAGTTTTAGTTTATTTGTTTTTAAAAATAAAAAATATAAAATATGTTGATTGGGTATTTTTTATTTTTTTTATGAAAAACCTATTTCAATTTTCAAATACAAAATCCAATTCAAATCAGATTCAACATCCAATCCAAATCTATTCTAATTCGAATTTCAATCCAAAGCGATCGTCCGCTGCCCTCTTGGTTTCTTCGTCACCTAATCACGGCATCACTTAGATTCCACCTGGCCACCTCTTAATGGCCTAGAAATCCTCATCAAGTGCCTTCGAGCCAAGAAATTTTAGAAATCTAGCATCGACAACAACGATAATTACAACTTCAATTTACTCTATGTGGCATGATGGTCACGAGAGATCGATCGTGCTGAAGAGTGGTTTCATTAGGATGAGTCTTGCGCAGCCGAAACATACTTGTGGAAGAAATATTACTTTTGTCGTTCGCAAGTGCAAATGAAGAATGGAGGGGCGACAACTCGGCATACACCTCCTATGGGGTGGCCGCCGGCCATGTCGGGACATCTGCACATGTGGACAACCAAATGAAATATTTTATCGTATTTGTGAAGGACCTCACCGCACTTCACGGTCGTGCTGATTCTGCAGGGCACGACAAGGCTTTCAAGCTTGAGGATTCACATCCTCATGCTTAATTTTCTCAGAAAGTTTAAAGCTCCTTTCACAAAATTGAATTCTACCCTCATTATCACTTCCATAATCAAACATTGAATCCACTTTTTATGAGTTCTTAAGTGCCCTGCTGTCCGAACCGAAGCAAATCGCGACTCTATCGCAAGCATTCGGTCACAAAGGAGAGAGTTTCAGGCCAAGAGGGATGGCGGTCGTGAGGTTGATTCCATCACGAGGGAGACGAGGCAAAGAGCTGTTATAGTGTTTTAGAAACAGATAAAAATGCATTTTTATTGTTTTTAGTATTTCAAAAATAGAATTGTTCCTCGAAAAAATAAAAAACTGAAATAAAACAAAAAAAATAGATAAGCAAACAAAATTTTTATGTTTGTTTCCAATTTTTTATTTTTAAAAACAAAAATAAAAGATAAAAATTAACCCTAACTAGCTCCTAAGTTGTCAATATCTTTAGTCTTTTTTCACTTTCTTGAAAATAAAAGAAGTTTATTTTCCTATGAGTCATAATATCCACTAATTCTATTAATTTACTTGTGAGAGTAAATATATCCCAAGATTTTATCCTAATACTAGTCTTATGGACTATCTTCTTTGTCCGTATCCGTCCATAATGTAGGAACCCATTCTTATTCAACACTACACTCGGGCGTCGATGTAGCGGCTCTTACAAACATTTCACAGTATCTAGACCATACACCGTGTCATTTTCAGGAGACATCCTAGCATTTACAAAAGATTCATGTCATAATTTTTCGACAAAAATTATATGTTGGTTGTCTACTAACTAATACAACTCTTCATTTACATGCATGTATAAAATAAAAATAAAAACTAAAAAATAAAATGAATGATGGCAATCCACTCCTAAATAAGATGTATAGATTATATATATATGATCTAAAAACATGTAAAAATAGTTAATTAATCCTGTCGATTAAAAAAAAAAATGAAACAAAAAAAAAAAAACGATTAAAAAACTCAACACACTTCATTTTTTTTAATTTCTCCGTATTCTTACTGTAACGGCTGCATGATTTGTTACATCTGCCGAAAATCTGCTAAAAAGCATCATGAGGTCTCTACATCAACAGAAGCTACAGCAATATCCAGACTTGCTCTTCCGCCCCGGTGGGTCCCACTTCGCCATGGATTTCTTGCCTTGCAGGCGTGGACCTCTTGGGCTTCCTCGAATGCAGACTTAAAAAGGCGAGGCGAGGCAGAAGCTTTTGTCCTTCATGCTACTGTCCAGACTAAACTGGCAGGGGATAATCAAGCGGGGAGGGCGATCAAAGGCCACGTTTGTCTTGTTGTGAGGAGTCGACATTTGACGCTCTTGTATTCTTTTTATGATTCATATTGTGACACGGGAGGGCTGATGATAGCTGCCCAAGCCAGCAAAAGACTTCTGTGGAGCTGCCAAGCCAGCAAAAGACTTCTGTGGACTTCTTTATTTTTATTTTGGCATTTATATACATGCCACTAAATTCATGTTTGCATATCTAATGATTTATACCGTCCAAATCATTCACATCGCATATAAGAATATCATTATTTTAACTTAGAAAAAAAATGAAATAAACCTTTTTCATGTAATGGTAGTGTGGAAGTTCTTGAATCCGATAATTCAATAGAAACAGCAAACTTTGCTGACCGTGGTTAGTCCAGTTCACACTGGAGTTTTGGTATCGCTTCCAATCTCTTTGCTACCAATAACTGACACTAGGATGCGAGACCGGCTCTCATATATGGCCAAACTTTCGAAGCTTTTATGTAGATTTAGCAAATCAATGCTGCTAGAAAACTAATGATTAAGGACCAAAAATTAATTTTATTAATGAAATGTGTTGTTGTGATAGATACGATCAAGTAATGTCTTTTTGAGTGTCTGGAGCAGTTAATAATAAGCTTTATAAAGGATTCTTTAGCACAACATTGTCAATATATGTATTATGTTTAGGGCTGTCAAAAAAGTTCGTTGTTCGCGAACAATTTTTGTTCAATTCGTCAATGAGTCCGTGGTTGATTTGTTCAAAAGCAAATGATACGAACGTGAACAAATTTTTTTTCGTTCGGTNATATATATATATATATATATATATTAGATTGATTCTCATTATGCCTATGAAAAGACAACACTTTTCTTAAATAAAATCTTACACAACAAACTAAAGTATTTTGACAAGCATGATATTATAATCAAATTATTATTAAAATAAAATTAAATTAATATGTTGGCATTAGTTAATCAAGACCTCACAATTTTGTCGTGCATTTTTAAAGCACTGTTAGGCCTGCCAACATAAAGGTCATATTTACCTAACTTCTTTAAATTTGAAAATTTATTCTTAAAAAATATTATATCATCATCTTTTATCTCATCCCTCTAATTGAAAAAAAACAACATTAACAACATGATTTGTCTTGGGATGCACTACATTTTAGTCATTTAGGGTCCGTTTGAGGCAGCTTATTTGGTGCGGTGGCGTTTTGAAAACACACCTGGTCTGTTTGGGTAAATTGTGTTTTGGCAGCTTATGCGTTTTCAAAACGCCGAAAACTTCGTTTTCACACCGCACCTAGATAGGCGTAATGAGAACTTTCTGGCAGCGGTCTGACTTTTCCAAAAAAATAAAAATTTGTATAGTCATCGCACCTAACATATCATCAGATTATTTTTAATCAACTTATCAGCAAATTTTTCAATAAGCTGCAGTTGTCTCAAACAGACCCTTAGTGTACATTATCAAACCAATGAAGTGTCTTTCTTTGCTCCCAAATTTATTTTTAGGAAAATCATGGTTACATGGATAAAATGACCTTTTTTGCAAGTATAATCATCAATCTTGGTCTTAAACATTTGAATCATAGTAACAAATTGGCATGCATAATCCAGGATCTGAAGAAAGATTTTGCAAATTTATTTTTTTTAATGAATCAGTCTTCAAATAACATTTATTTTAAAATTTTCTTTCCTTTTTTCTCATTTGACTCCTCTATATTTATTAATAATTTTCATGATAAAATTCTTTTGAAAAATCTCTTCATAGTTTTAATATTGATCAAATAAATAAAATATCTCTATAATTTATATTAAATGTTAAAAATTGAAAGTACAAAAAGAAAAAAACTTAATAACATCTCTTAAATAAGGCATTAGTTTAAAAAATTAAAAAAAAATAAATATAATTTATAGTACATATAAAATATAATGAAATAGGATAACTAATTTTAAAAATAAGACTTAATGGTTTATTCATTGTAAAGCTTCCATGCTTTCGACAATGGGTTGTGGGGGGCACGCTCCTACGTTATGACTAGAAGAGAGTGATGTATAAGAAGGATAAAATAGGGGAGAGCAAGTATACCAAAATTTAAATCTCAGGTTTCTCAAATACGTAGTTAAAGGGTGTTTATCCTCCTAAATGTTGGAGTGTGGAGCTAGCAACACCCGAAGGAGTTGTGCTCTAAGGCCCCCAAATAGGCACTACTATGTCAAAACATGTCATGGTCACACCTATAAGGGACTCAACTCAAANGTGTGGAGCTAGCAACACCCGAAGGAGTTGTGCTCTAAGGCCCCCAAATAGGCACTACTATGTCAAAACATGGCATGGTCACACCTATAAGGGACTCAATTCAAGATCTCAGAAAAGAGCAAGTTCCATAAATGCATCGTGAATCAATGTAGCTACGTCAATAGTTATTCCAATATTATTCAGGAATTCAATTTCTTGATTTGAGCTATGAAATNACTCAAAATCTCAGAAAAGAGCAAGTTCCATAAATGCACCGTGAATCAATGTAGCTACGTCAATAGTTATTCCAATATTATTCAGGAATTCAATTCCTTGATTTGAGCTATGAAAAGTATGATCTCTCATGTGTTGTTTCTCGATAGGGTTTCTTTGTGAATGTGAATTGTCAAGAAAGAAATTTCAGTTTGATGACATTCTCTTATGAAATCAAGAGGAATGTTTGGTGTGATATTCTGTAAGTTCATGTGTTTATAGAGAGCTAATATGAGTGTGTATTATTGTGTAATTATGTTTATTCATAGTGAAATTTTGTTTTGATATGGCTTTGTAATTTTTTCCTATTCTCAAATTTTTTCATGTTAAATCTTGGTAAGCTTTTCTTGGATTTTTTTTTTTTTTTGCTTTGGATTTCTCGAATCGATGTTCTTAATTTTTGAAATGTGATTTTGATTGAGAAGAAATTAAAGTTCTAAGTAATTAACCATCATAATAAGTGGTATCAGAGTGGGGAGTTTGATTTGAGTGAGAGCAATGGCTGACGAAATGAACGAAGTGGAGAATTTCAATGGGTCGAACTTATCATTTTGGAACATGAAAGTGGAGGATTTGTTATATCAGAAAAAATGTATCTTCCACTACAATGAATCATCAATAAGCATTATATGTTGACTTTAGAAGAATGGAAAGTGTTGGATTGAACATTCATAAACTTGATTTGTCTCTCATTTTACTCATTTGTTGCATTGAATATATGAGTAAGAAAATTATGGTAAAACTCATGGCGGCACAAGTAGAAAGTATGAAAAATAATTTTCTTTTAATGAGATTTTTTTGGTTAAGTTATTCAACATGAAGATGACGGAAAACAGTTCGATAATTGAACATTTGAATAATTTCAACATTGCGATGAGTTAATTGTATCCTGTGGGTAACAAATTTAGAGGAAAAATTAGGACACTATTAAATCTGTCTTCATTGCCAAACAATTATGATAGATTGATCATGGTGATGAATAACTCTTCACTAATTTATAGTTATACTTTGATGATGTAGTGAAGTTAGTGGTCAATAAAGAAGTTTGTAAAAAATAAACTAATGTTGAATCTTAAGGTTCTGTGTTTAATGTTGAAAATAAGGAAAAGAATTTGGAAAGAAATACAAGCTAAGACATATTCAAATCAGAAGAAGAATGTCTAGGTTAAGTAGAGGAAATGACAGGAAAATATTAGAACCACGGGAAGGAGGGTCATTTCAAGCAATACTGTAAAGCTCCATAGAAGATTGGTGGTAGAAACCAAGAAAGAAAACTCTCTATTAATATCTCAAAAGGCAAAATCAAACGCGACTCCCTAGTGTTATCCATATTTTGTATTGACTCTTAGAGTAGCTAAGTGCATGAACAAAACCACATAGATTGTACAAGAAGTATGAGATTGCATGAAGGTTTGCCAAGGCAGTTTTAGGTAGAAGTAGTCAACACTACAGTGTATCTATTTAATGGTGGGCTATCAATATCTTTGAAGGAAGACTTATCTAATGAAACATGAAATGATATAGAGGTAAATCTATTTCACTTGAAGGTATTTGGTTGTTCTGCATATACAAGGGTTAATGCAAGGTCCAAGTGTAAACTTGACTTGAAATATGTTAAGTGAAATTTTATTGGCTATGACTCAAATGTAAATGGGTATAAATGTTGAGATTATCATAATCAAAAGTTCATTGAAGTAAGGATGTTAATCTCAATGAAATGGAGATGTACGAGTAGAAAAGAAGAAGAACGTGAATGAAACCTAAGATTCTAGGTTATTTACATTTGAAGAGCCCAAGTATGTTCAGATAAAAGATACTGGTGATTGAGAGAGAGTAGAAAGAAGAAGTACTCAATTAGAAGAAGCATAAGATATTTTGTATCATCTGTCAATGAAGTTAAGAGATCCAACAAAGCTACTCCAACGACAAAGAGGTACTCTCCTTATTATTATTTTTTTTTCAAAAGATAGTGGTTAACACGAGTGCTATGAAAAGGCTACTCATGTTAAATAATAAAATTAGTAGGAGCTTTACATGGATAATGAAATGTTGTCCTTAGAGTCAAATAAAATTAGGAATTTGATGTTATTACTAGATGGTAAAGTTACAAAAATAAGTGGGTTGACATGCCAAAAATAAGAGTTAGATGATCATAAGAGATATAATACAAGCATTATTTTGAAGGGATTTCAATAGAAGGAATGAGTGGAATATATTAAGATTTTTTCTCCTATGATGACTGCAAAAGTTTTTTGTAGATTGTTATTAATTTATTGAAAATTTTGGTAATTCTTATATCCCACTCATTTTATATGTGGATGACATGATCATTGTAGAGGCAGATATGGAGATGATCAAGGAATTAAAGGAAAAATTATCAAGAGATTTTGAGATGAAGAACTTTGGTCTGATCAAGAAGATTCTCGGGATGAGAATCAGTAAGAACAAAAGTGCATGCATACTGAAATTTTCTTTGATGGAGAGAGTTGAGAAAAACTTATAAAGGTTCAACATGGGAGAGACAAAAGTAGCGTGCACCCCCTTAAGAAGTCACTTCAAGCTATCTAAGAAACTATTGCCTATGTTTGAAACAGAGAAAGCAGATATGGAGAGAACGCCTTATTGCTTAACAGTTGAAATTCTGATGCATGTTATGATTTGTAATAGATATTTCATACGTAGTGAAAGTGGTCAGCAGGTACATAGTCAATTCAATAAAGCATCATTGGGAGGCAGTAAAGTGGATTCTCAGAAATAAGGGGAACCTTCAATAACGTACTTTGCTTTTGAAGTGCATGGATCTTTCTATAAAGATTTGTAGATTCATATATGATAGGAGATCTAGAAGTTTAAGAAGAACATTGGGTATATCTCCACTTTAGGAAACACATCGGTGAGTTAGGTTTCGATGTTGTAGAAGATTGTTTCACTTTCAGCTTCATAAGCAAAATACATTACTTTCGTTGAGGCAAGCAAGGAGAAGATTTGGTTATAGGGATTCATGGGCAAGAATCAAAGGATTGAAAAACTTCAGAGTGAATGTATGAGTGTTATTCTTCATGCTAAGAACACTTCTTTTTGTGCCAAGATGAAGCACATTTAGCTGAGACGTCAATTTATTCGCTCTCCTAGAAGATCAGGATGTTGTTTTTTAGAGTAGATACACACAACTCATAATCTTGTAGATATATTGATGGAGATTGTAATTATCGAGAAACTGGAGCTATGTTTGGCCTTCGTTGGAGTCCATGAATGTTGAGATTGAGGGAGAGAACACTACTGTATGAGACTATGAAGATGGTACAGATGAAAATGCAGATCTTAAGGACATTTATCAGTTGCTATCAATTTCCAAATGTGAGGTTATTAGAGCACGAAGCAAAACTCCAACACCTCCAAAAAGGTGCTCCTACACTTGCAGCATGGCGTTGACACGCCTAAAATGGTCATAGCTACGCCAACCAACGTCTATACGTCAAAACAACTTTGTGTGAAGTTGGATAAGAAAGTTAAATCAATTGTCATTGTTTTTTATATCAAAGCCTTCTCATTTTGGTTGCATCACCAATTAAAGGCCTATGCTCCTTTCTAACATTGTATAAAATTATTACCAAGTTGAAAGTTTATAAATTGAAACATATCATGCCAAATATATGCTCCATTGGTTAGGCAAGCTTTAGTCAAAATATGTCTGTATCAAAGAATGGCATCTCAGACAATAGAACCTTTAATGGTCTNGAATATTCCCCGTGTTACTGCGCCGTTTTTTTTCTGCGTCGCGCGGGATACGTGGCGTGATTTTATTGGATAGGAACGTGCGTAGTACTGATGTAATATTTTTTCTTAAAAGTGCGCACTTTTCCAAGCAATTTTATGCAATGTTGTGCAATAAAAAAAGTCTTTCCTCTTTATTTTTCCTCGCATATGCAAATTGCTTAATTTGCGTCATTAATGGTGTGTTAGAAGGTTTCTTATCATTGTCTANAATGGTCTTTAAAAGTGCGCACTTTTCCAAGCAATTTTATGCAATGTTGTGCAATAAAAAAAGTCTTTCCTCCCCTTTATTTTTCCTCGCATATGCAAATTGCTTAATTTGCGTCATTAATGGTGCGTTAGAAGGTTTCTTATCATTGTCTGATGGTTTGAGAAATGGCTTCCTTCGTCTCCATATCACCTTTATATTATTATGGATGGGCTATATAAATTATTGCAAATCAGGATCTCTAATCATCAATGTTTTATATTTCTAGAAACGCTTCTTTTCCTCGGCTGCCTTTATAAGATCACATTTGGCCTCTTCGCTTTGTACTGCCTCATCATAACTTGCATATCAGCGATAAGGCTGAAGTATGCAGATCAATCTAGAATTTGCTTCAATTTTCCTAAAATTAAATTGTTGAAAACTATATTTTGGTAATCAGAGTTTAGGGCTGTCGAAATGACTCGTTGTGAATAGCTCGTATTCGACTCGTTCAGCAGCTCATGTTCAATTTGTTAGTTAAGCAAACGAGCCGACCACTAACAATTTTTTTTGCGATCGATATAAAAATGAGTCGAACACAACAAAATTTTGTTAGTTTATATTCGGCTTTGACTCGAAATGATTATATGTGATTATATATATATATATTGAGTATTATTTTTAAATAATTTATTTGACTACAACGCTATAAACATTTATAATCAATTAAAACTACTAATTAAAATAGGATAAAAATATATTAAATTATATGTAAATAAATATTTTAATATAAATAACAATATTTAAATCTCGCTTACCCTTAACATTTTATTGTTGTGTTATTAGGGTTGTCAAAATAGCTCATTGGCCGTGAATAGCTCGTATTCAACTCGATAAGCAAGAGGGCCAAACACAAACAAACTTTTGCAAGAGGGCCAAACACAAACAAACTTTTTGAGCTTGATATATAAACGAGCTGAACACGAACACTGATAGTTTTTAACAAGCCATGTCTGAACCCACTCAAGCTCGACTCGTTTACACCTCTAATTGCTACATGCATCACTAGGGTTGTCAAAAGGATTTTTTATTGGCGAACAGCTCGTGTTCAACTCGCTAAGCAAACGAGCCGAAGAACACGAACAAATTTTTTGCGTTCAAAATATAAATAAGCCAAACACGAACAGTGGTTTACACCCCTAGCTTTACACCCCTAGCTGAGATTAATGGTAGATCGACTCAAATTATGGAAATTAAGAATAAATATTTTAATTAAATGTTAAACAGAATGAACTATAAGATCGTTAATGTTATTTTAGGAAAAGTACAATATTAATATTATTTGATTAGTCTGGTTTTATACTTATTTAATATAAAATTAAAGATTAAGTTCTATCTTTATCTAATTCTGGCAAAAATATGACGGTTAGATAAATTATTTGCCTTTGCCACTTGCAGTGAGCATGCCTCTCCAGTGTAGGAAGAAATTATTAAATAATGTCAACAATTGTGAAGCAAGCTGAGCTTCTTATGAACCTAAATTTATTTATGAATCACACTCGAAGAATAGAATTTAAAATATAANCAGTGAGCATGCCTCTCCAGTGTAGGAAGAAATTATTAAATAATGTCAACAATTGTGAAGCAAGCTGAGCTTTTTATGAACCTAAATTTATTTATGAATCACATTCGAAGAATAAAGTTTAAAATAGAAAGAGTGAGAGATCTTGAAAATATCGTATTTGATATTAGGTTTCCATAACAACTATTATATTTAATATTCTCTTGTTATAGATNTTATTATATATTATAATTTATAAAATTTAATTTTTTAAAATATTATAAATTTTTTATATATAATTATTTTAAGCGATTTTATATTTCGAACAATAACGATCTGAACATGAACGAACGCATTACTGTTCGTGTTTGGTTCATTTAACTAACCGAATAAAATTTGTTCATGTTCATCTTGTTTGTTTATCGAGCGAATCGAACACGAACTCATTGATGAATCGAACACGAACTATTCGCGAATAGTGAGCTCTTTTGACAGCCCTATCCATATCACCTTTATATTATTATGGACGGGCTATATAAATTATTGGAAATCAGGATCTCTGATCATTAGTGTTTTGTATTTCAAGAAACGCTTCTTGTCCTCGGCTGCCTTTAGAAGATCACATTTGGCCTCTTCGCTTTGTACTGCCTCATCATAACTTGTATATCAGCGATAAGACTGAAGTATGCAGATCAATCTAGAATTTGCTTCAATTTTCCTAAAATTAAATTGTTGAAAACTATATTTTGGTAATCAGAGTTTAGGGCCGTCGAAATGGCTCGTTATTAATAGCTCGTATTAAGCTTGTTAAGTAGCTCATGTTCAAATTTATTCGTTAAGCAAATGAGCCGAACACTAACAATTTTTTGGCGATCGATATATAAATGAGTCAAATACGAANGAAAAAATGTATCTTCCACTACAATGAATCATCAATAAGCATTATATGTTGACTTTAGAAGAATGGAAAGTGATGGATTGAACATTCATAAACTTGATTTGTCTCTCATTTTACTCATTTGTTGCATTGAATATAGTGAGTAAGAAAATTATGGTAAAACTCATGGCGGCACAAGTAGAAAGTATGAAAAATCTTTTTCTTTTAATAAGATTTTTTTTGGTGAAGTTATTCAACATGAAGATGACGGAAAACAGTTTGATAACTAAACATTTGAATAATTTCAACATTGTGATGAGTTAATTGTATCCTGTGGGTAACAAATTTAGAGGAAAAATTAGGACACTATTAAATTTGTCTTCATTGCCAAACAATTATGATAGATTGATCATGGTGATGAGTAACTCTTCAACTAATTTATAGTTATACTTTGATGATGTCGTGAAGTTAGTGGTCAATAAAGAAGTTCGTAAAAAATAAACTAATGTTGAATCTTAAGGTTCTGTGTTTAATGTTGAAAATAAGGAAAAGAATTTGGAAAGAAATACAAGCTAAGACATATTCAAATCAGAAGAATAATGTCTAGGTCAAGTAGAGGAAATGACAGGAAAAAATTAGAACCACAGGAAGAAGGGTCATTTCAAGCAATACTGTAAAGCTCCATAGAAGATTGGTGGTAGAAACCAAGAAAGAAAACTCTCTATTAATATCTCAAAAGGCAAAATCAAACGTGACTCCCTAGTGTTATTCATATTTTGTATTGACTCTTAGAGTAGCTAAGTGCATGAACAAAACCACACAGATTGTACAAGAAGTATGAGATTGCATGAAGGTTTGCCAAGGCAGTTTTAGGTAGAAGTAGTCAACGCTACAGTGTATCTATTTAATGGTGGGCTATCAA
The DNA here is from genome assembly GCA_002079205.1 of Phalaenopsis hybrid cultivar. Lineage (NCBI taxonomy): Eukaryota > Viridiplantae > Streptophyta > Magnoliopsida > Asparagales > Orchidaceae > Phalaenopsis > Phalaenopsis hybrid cultivar. The sequence continues at coordinate 46,273 of JXCR01097394.1, read as the reverse complement.
TACCTTTGAAGGAAGACTTACCTAATGAAACATGGAATGACATAGAGGTAAATCTATTTCACTTGAAGGTATTTGGTTGTTCTACATATATAAGGGTTAATGCAAGGTCCAAGAGTAAACTTGACTTGAAATATGTTAAGTGAAATTTTATTGGCTATGACTCAAATGTAAATGGGTATAAATGTTGAGATTATCATAATCAAAAGTTCATTGAAGTAAGGATGTTAATCTCAATGAAATGGAGATGTACGAGTAGAAAAGAAGAAGAACGGGAATGAAACCTAAGATTCTAGGTTATTTACATTTGAAGAGCCCAAGTATGTTCAGATAAAAGATACTGGTGATTGAGAGAGAGTAGAAAGAAGAATTACTCAATTAGAAGAAGCATAAGATATTTTGTATCATCTGTCACTGAAGTTAAGAGATCCAACAAAGCTACTCCAACGACACAGAGGTACTCTCCTTATTTTTATTATTTTTTTTTCAAGAGATAGTGGTTAACACGAGTGCTATGAAAAGGCTACTCATGTTAAATAATAAAATTAGTAGGAGCTTGACATGGATAATGAAATGTTGTCCTTAGAGTCAAATCAAATTAGGAATTTGATGTTATTACTAGATGGTAAAGTTACAAAATAAGTGGGTTGACATGCCAAAAAGAAGAGTTAGATGATCATAAGAGATACAATACAAGCATTATTTTGAAGGGATTTCAATAGAAGGAATGAGTGGAATATATTAAGATATTTTCTCCTATGATGACTGCAAAAGTTTTTTGTAGATTGTTATTAATTTATTGAAAATTTTGGTAATTCTTATATCCCACTCATTTTATATGTGGATGACATGATCATTGTAGAGGCAGATATGGAGATGATCAAGGAATTAAAGGAGAAATTATCAAGAGATTTTGAGATGAAGTATTTTGGTCTGATCAAGAAGATTCTCGGGATGAGAATCAGTAAGAACAAAAGTGCATGTATACTGAAATTTTCTTTGATGGAGAGAGTTGAGAAAAACTTATAAAGGTTCAACATGGGAGAGACAAAAGTAGCGTGCACCTCCTTAAGAAGTCCCTTCAAGCTATCTAAGAAACTATTGCCTATGTTTGAAACAGAGAAAGTAGATATGGAGAGAACGCCTTATGCCTTAACAGTTGAAATTCTAATGCATGTTATGATTTGTAATAGATATTTCATACGTAGTGAAAGTGGTCAGCAGGTACATAGTCAATTCAATAAAGCATCATTGGGAGGCAGTAAAGTGGATTCTCAGAAATAAGGGGGAACCTTCAATAACGTACTTTGCTTTTGAAGTGCATGGATCTTTCTATAAATATTTGTAGATTCATATATGATAGGAGATCTAGAAGTTTAAGAAGANATTATTTCATTAGTGTTTGCGTAACTAATGTATGATAGCATGTGATGCAGATATCACCCATTTAGCATAATAGCCCAATAGCCCAATAGCCCAATAGCCCAATAACTCACTTGGTCAAGGATCAAGTAATGTAAGCCCACAGCAATATAATTTTTAGTTAGTTTTCAAATTGAAAGTTCTACCGTGGTAATATTATTATGATTTCATATATGTATTTATGAATTTTACAATTATTAAATGTAGGGCGTTTGGGACAGCTTATTTTGGTGCGGTTGTATTTTGAAAATGCACCTGATATGCTTGGGTAAACTGTGTTTTGACAGCTTATGCGTTTTCAAAATGCTGAAAACTGTGTTTTCACACCGCACCTATCTAGGTGCGGTGGGAACTTTCTGACAGTGGTCTGACTTTTCCAAAAAAATAAAAATTTGTAATAGTCATCGCACCTAACTTATAAGCAGATTATTTTAATCAGCTTATCAGCAGATTTTTCAATAAGCTGCAGTTGCCTCAAATAGACCCTTAGTGTACATATCAAACCAATTAAGTGTCTTTCTTTGCTCCCAAATTTATTTTTAGGAAAATCATGGTTACTTGGCTAAAGTGACCTTTTTTGCAAATATAATCATCAAACTTGGTCTTAAACATTTGAATCATAGTAACAAATTGGCGTGCATAAATCTGAAGAAAAGATTTTGTAAATTTATTTTTTTTAATGATTCAGTCTCTAAATAACATTTATTTTGAAATTTACTTTCCTTTTTTCTCATTTGACTCCTCTATATTTATTAATAATTTTTATGATGAAATTCTTTTGAAAAATCTCTTCATAGTTTTAATATTGATCAAATAAATAAAATATCTCTATAATTTATATTAAATGTTAAAAATTGAAAGTACAAAAAGAAAAAGACTTAATGAATAACATCTCTTAAATAAGGCATTAGTTTAAAAAATTTAAAAAAAAATAAATATAATTTATAGTACATATAAAATATAATGAAATAGGATAACTAATTTTAAAAATAAGACTTAATGGTTTATTCCTTGTAAAGCTTCCATGCTTTCGACAATGGGTTGTGGGGGGCACGCTCGTACGTTATGANATATATATATATATATATATAAAATATTATTTTTAAATAATTTAATTGACCATAACATTATAAACACTTATAATCAATTAAAACTTCTAATTAAAAAGAGGATAAAAATATATTAAATTATATGAAAATAAATATTTTAATACAAATAACAAGATTTAAATCTCGCTTACCCTTAACATTTTATTGTAGTTTGATTAGGGTTGTCAAAATAGCCCATTGTTCATGAATAGCTCGTGTTCAACTTAATAAACAACAGGGTCAAACACAAACAAACTTTTTGAGCTCGATGTATAAACGAGCTAAAGACGAACACTGATAGTTTTTAACAAGTCATGTCTGAACCCACTCAAGCTCGACTCGTTTACACCCCTAATTGCTACATGTATCACTAGGGTTGTCAAAAGGATTTTTTATTGGGGAACAGCTCGTGCTCAGCTCGCTAAGCAAACGAGCCGAAGAACACGAACAAAATTTTTGCGTTCAAAATATAAATAAGCCGAACACGAACAGTGGTTTACACGCCTAGCTGAGATTAATGGTAGATCGACTCAAATTATGGATATTAAGAATAAAAATATGATCATGATATTTTATTTAAATGTTAAACAGAATGAACTATAAGATCGTTAATGTTATATTAGGAAAAGTACAATATTAATATTATTAGATTAGTCTGGTTTAATACTTATTTAATATAAAATTAAAGATTAAATTCTATCTTTATCTAATTATTCTGGCTAAAATATGACGGTTAGATAAATTATTTGCCTCTGCCACTTGCAGTGATTTGCCTCTTTTTACTCGAAAGAATTCACCAGCATGCCGCTTCATTGTAGGAAGAAATGATTAATTAATGTCAACAATTGTGAAGCAAGCTGAGCTTCCTATGGATGTTATCATTTATCTTACTGAACCTAAATTTATTTATGAATCACACATGAAGAATAGAGTTTAAAGTAGAGAGAGTGAGAGATCTTGAAAATGTCGTATTTGATATTAGGTTTCCATAACAACTATTATATTTAATATTCTCTTGTTATAGAGGACCTTGGTTATTATGAAATGACACTTATACACATTATCTTTTCAAATTAGCATATACATTTTTAATGTAGGTGTATGACTTTTCTCTGTTGATCTTATCTTGATTAGATCAATACTTAAATGCTTAAACAATCTTAGTCTTAGATTGGTCGACTCTAGGATGTTTATCCACTGATTGATCGGCCACCAATCGATTGGTCTGTGGTCGATCAATCTCTAGTCAATCGATCTTGGTTAATCAGCCAGTCTTTGATTTGTCGATCTCTAATCAGTCAGCCTCTGGTCATCTCTGTGTGATTGTCGTGTTTTAGATATTTTTGCATTTTCTTTCGTGGAGCCATCTTCTTGTCATATGCCCTATTCTGAATTGGTAGATATGTGGAAGATTTGGTCATGTATCTTTTTATTTTACATGTTTTAATTCCTCAAATTTCTCGTATATTAGGAAGCTACAATGCAATAAGAACGAGATAGTTAAATACAATAATTATTTGTTATCATTATTAAGTGATCATAATTATAAGAAATCCCTTGAGTTCTGAGCCATCGATTGTTATAAATAGGGTAATGAGATGCCTTCAAGACTTTTCTGATTTGCGCTCTTCTTCCCTTCATCGATTTTTCTACTGTCTGCAAGCTAACAATGGGCAAGCTTTCAAAGTCTAAAATTGATCTCCCAAAAAAGATCTTGATCAAAGGGATGTTATCAAAAGAGAAAGACAAGGAGTGTCTAAAAGGTGAGCTAAGGAGGAAGGTTGCTGTCAAAAAGAGAAGGATTGACCCTCTTGGGGTTAGGTGGGCTCTTCAAGGATGACTCTAAAATTTGTTTAGCCAACCACCGTGACCTGTGGTTTGATAGAAGGCCAAATTAACTAGACAGTTTGCTGAGTCCCCTTATTGTAATAAGATGCCCAACAAGAGGAGCCTATAGTATCTGAGATGATGTGAGTCTTAAGTACATAAGGTCTCTAATTTCATTCAGTGGTCTTTTTTTAGAAGGGTTTAAACAGCCCGTCGTTAGGACAAAGGTTTATATCACCTCAAAAATCTTCCACTTTCTCTGGAGGATCACGAGGTCCTCACTGAAGAGGTCCAGATGAATCATGAGAGATTGGCTCGCGGACTGGATGAGATTGAGTACTCTTTTGCACATGCAATTGGTATACCTCAAGGTACGAAAACATGCTATAAGTTGGTCCGTGTGGTGAAATTAGAACATGAGGTCAATGCAATGAAGCAAATGACAGTCTCCCTCCACCAAGTGCTGATGAATTTGTGAGAGATTCATAGGTCTCTCAAGCTCAGGTCATCTGGAAGACTAGATAAATTTAGATATTGGATAGATGGATTTTTGCTTTCCTCTGAGCTAAGCTCGTGTGAGTGATATAGTAATAATTTTTCCTTTTATTGAAATAAAAAGATTTCTAATATTTTCCAATTTTCATGCTACTCTATTTTTTTCACTGGCTCATCCTTCGAGTTCCTAACGATCATTTATAATTTGCCCTTCTTGTGATGATCAAATCTTTTCTTTCCCTTACAAAGAGTATATGATGGTCACATATGCACTCTCTTATTTTTCCCCCATGACTTTTACTTTCTTCAATTGATACATGGCACCCATAGGCTATTATCCAATAGAATTTATCATGCATGAGTCCCAAAAAGTTATCATGAGAGACCAAATGCTTCCATGCAATCAGCTGGCAAGCGAACTAGACATTAATGATTTTGTGCCATTCTGCAAGACATGCCCATATGAGGGCTAATAAGAAGGATTAAGGACTCGAGGTGGAGTTAGATATGTGCAATGCCTTGTAGAGATGCTCATTCAAGTTCTGAAAGAAGAGATTAAAGTTTTGAGGAGTGGATGGCCTTGATGAAAACTACTAAGGTTAAAGAGCATTCATCAAGTGCCACCCAAAGGGAAGAGAGGCTCCGAACCAAAATCCAATTCTACGTCAAGACTACGAAAAAACTTGATGCCCTCTAATTTTTTGAGTATGGAGTAGTTCACAAAATTGGTGCAGAGCTCAATCATAGAAAGGTGTAGGTGAACTAGGTGATGTGAACGACTGAAGTGATGGTGGATCGTCGAATGTGTCGCATGGGGCCCCTCCTTTTTATTCTTTTGATTTTTTTTTGTATTTTTAAATTAACAATTGATTTTTTAGCGAACATTTAACATTTAAGTAAAACAAGTTACAATAACACTTGAAATTCCACCCCCCCCCCCTCCTCATTTGTTTAGGAAAGAAATTGTGTGGAGAAGGCTTCGAATATATCTTATCCGAGTCATATAATGAGTGGATAATATAAAATATAGATTATTTGGTTGCTTGAGAGTAGTCTCGTCTGATTTAGGCTTAATAACCATAATTTTGTGAGTAAGTGTCCTAGTTGCTCTTAGAATATGATCCCTAAGCCAAGTGTTACTCCAACCATGCCACCCACAAAATTTCAATTAAGTTGTTGCCTTAGACTAGTTGTCCCTTTCACTAGATGTATAAAGCAAACATTTCACTATTTTCATGGAGGTAACCATTTTGACTCACCTCTGAGATGATTCATATGCTACTAAATGCTAGCTACCAGGGCTTGACTTTTCATGGGTAAAAGGAAGAATGGTTTCTTGATGTGTGGGAATTACGAGCTAAATGGATGGTAAATGGTTGTCCCAAACAAAATGATTTGTGTGCCAGACAATATGATTAGTTAGTCCCTCTTTTCATTATTCAATATTATGTCANACTATTTTCATGGAGGTAACCATTTTGACTCACCTCTGAGATGATTCATATGCTACTAAATGCTAGCTACCAAGGCTTGACTTTTCATGGGTAAAAGAAAAAATGGTTTCTTGACGTGTGGGAATTACGAGCTAAATGGATGGTAAATGATTGTCCTAGAAAATATGATTTGTGTTCCAAACAATATGATTTGTTAGTCCCTCTTTTCGTTATTCAATATTATGTCGATCGATCATGTTTATAACTCATGTGTCGAATTCCTCGAGATTGAGACATGTGCGTCCCATGATGGTAAAAGTATATATCAACATTACTTGGGGGAGCATAGTAGATGTAGGATTAGTGCTTGGGAATCTTGTGTAAACATATCATTAGGCTATGAAAAGCCTCCATTATGTATTGATCTCGCCTTCTCTTTTGGGCTTCCTATAAATTAGGATGGTTCCCATTATAAACCTACACCATGAAACTGAGATGTACCTAATAAAAGCCCATTAAAAGAGAAAACTGAAAATGGTGGTAAGAACGAGTTGGATGGTCAAAACCTACCACCGTTCAACCTTTGAACTTCTTCTTCATTAGATGTCCTATGGTCAAGTTTCTTGCATGCTGACTCTCAAGGATAATAAATTCTTGAATATAAGGTAGGATGTTTGTCTGCTTTTTTAAATCTATACTCTATAGAGAATCTGCTTCTCTCTATTCTTGTTGTACAAAACTTGGGCCCGAGCGTTGATTGGAGTTAATCGGGTCTCCTTTATCCGGCTTGTCTATTGTCGACTTCGGCAAGCATAGGGCTTTTATGTTTTTGTTGGATCCCAAACATCGACCCAAGTATGTCAAATCTGTGGTGTGATTAACCAAATTGATTCAAGCACCAGAGGATGTGCTCTTCCATCACAAATGATTAATGAGCGAGCGAGCGAATGAATAAGTGATTGTTTGCATCGAACATGGGTTGTTATGTAAAAAATAGTTGGATTGCCCTGTGTACGTGTGCATCATTTTAATAAATTAGAGTTTTCACACATTTCATAGCTTTTTTATTATGTTTTTGAATTTTTCTTATCTTTGTTATGATTGTGTGACAACTAGCTCTTATTGAATGATTTCCTTGAGTCTCATATTTAGAAGCTTTATAGCAATCAAGCTGATCGATTCCTATCAAGTGAGTTCCTTGAGTTTCAATGGTATTTACTTGTTGGATGCGAGAAAAAAATGACATATTTTTCATTGCTCGGACTTGTCTCTCATTACCTAGTCAGTTGTGCTAAATAAGAATAAGTTTTAGCTGCAAGGAGATTGGATTTTGATTGTTTGAGTGTCAAGAAATATGTTTTAAGTTTTTTTTCTTAACTTGATGATCTTTAAGGCTTGCTTGTTTATCCTAGTGAGGTGATCATAATCAAGTCGATGACAAGTAATGAGATACCATAACAAAAATTATACTCTAATAATTTTTAGAATACCTCAAATGAGAATACACAGCTTCTATGGATAAAAAAATTTTCAGGTCATCACTACTCCATATGTGAGGCACCACTTTTCTAATGTAGGTTTAAAAATTGGATAATATTGGGGTGACTCTCTTGTTGATGCTGATTGTCCCAATCTACATTTGATTGAGCTCTTCAATAGCTCCACCAAATATGACCACGTCAACTTTTTTCAACACGAGATCCTCTTTGATGAATATTATCTTCTGACACGCTTTTTTATAGTATTGTGTGCTTCTCTTTTTGATCTCCTCTTGTTTGAGGGCTAACTCAGTGTGTTCTTATTATATCATAAAGAGTACGAGTTCCATGCCATCCTTGTTGATGTTCTACCACTTGTCTAAGTCACATTATCAAACGCGAAGGATGTGACCACTCATTGACCCTGAAGATTATATTATACGTGTAATATGACCTCATCACTATGTGACTGCATGGAAGGTGTTTATCTAACTGTTGTTGAGGGTGTCGTAAAAATCACACAAAAGATGGATAAAAGGTCGGTCCACTCGCTTTTCACGTCCTTAATTATTTTTTGAGAAAATTGATTATGATCTTATCCGTAGCCTCAACTTGCCAATTCAATTGCGGGTGATACATAGAGGTAAACTTCAAACAGATTCTTTAGTTTTAACATAAGTCCTCTACTCTTTGATTAGAAAATCGGATACTATTGTCTGTGATGAAATCAATGAAAATTTTAATACGTAGATGATTTCTATCAATATGAAGCTGCGAACGACATTAACAATAATCCGAGAATGCGCTTTGTCCACGATCCACTTTTAGAAATAATCAACAGTAGCCAATATATACCTTTGCTATCATCTAGAACGGGAGAAAATGTCCAATGATCTCGAGTCTCCAAACAATGAATGCCCATAGATTAAAAGTTAGTTCTAACTAGTGAGAAAACTCGGGTGCATTTGTGCAAATTTTTTTACACTGTTCGTTCCTTATTGAGTATTTATCACCTATTACAAAGTTTACCTAGAAGTATCCTTNACATGCATGAGTCCCAAAGAATTATCATGAGAGACCAAATGCTTCCATGCAATCAGCTGGCAAGCCAACTAGGCATTAATGATTTCGTGCCATTCTACAAGACATGCCCAGATGAGGGCTAATGAGAAGGATTAAGGGCTCGATGTGGAGTTAGAGATGTGCAATGCCTTGTGGAGATGCTCATTCAAATTCTGAAAGAAGAGATTAAAGTTTTGAGGAGTGGATGGTCTTGATGAAGACGACTATGGTTAAAGAGCATTCATCAAGTGCCACCCAAAGGGAAGAGAAACTCATAACCAAAATCCAATTCTACGTCGAGACTTAGTACAACAAAACTTGATGCCCTTTAATTTTTTGAGTATGGAGTAGTTCACAAAAGTGGTGCAGAGCTCAATCATAGAAAGGTGTAGGTGAACTAGGTGATGTGAATGGCTGAAGTGATGGTGGATCGTCAACTGTGTGGCATGGGGCCCCTCCTTTTTATGCTTTTGATTTTTTTTTTTGTATTTTGAAGTTAACAATTGATTTTTTAGCTAACATTTAACATTTAAGTGAAACAAGTTACAATAACACTTGAAGTTCCATGCAATCAGCTGATAAGCCAACTAGACATTAATGATTTTGTGCCATTCTGCAAGACATGCCCAGATGAGGGCTAATGAGAAGGATTAAGGGCTCGAGGTGCAGTTAGATATGTGCAATGCCTTGTGGAGATGCTCATTCAAGTTTTGAAAGAAGAGATTAAAGTTTTGAGGAGTGGATGGTCTTGATGAAGACTACTATGGTTAAAGAGCATTCATCAAGTGCCACCCAAAGGGAAGAGAAGCTCAGAACCAAAATCCAATTCTACGTCGAGACTTAGTACAACAAAACTTGATGCCCTTTAATTTTTTGAGTATGGAGTAGTTCACAAAAGTGGTGCAGAGCTCAATCATAGAAAGGTGTAGGTGAACTAGGTGATGTGAATGGCTGAAGTGATGGTGGATCGTCGAATGTGTGGCATGGGGCCCCTCCTTTTTATTCTTTTGATTTTTTTTTGTATTTTGAAGTTAACAATTGANTTGGCTACAAGGCTATAATATTTATTATCAATTTAAATTATTAATTAAAAAACTGAATAATTATATATTAAATTCTATTTAATGATTATATAAATATAAATTATAAGATTTAAAACTTGCTTCTATTCATAGATATCTTATGGATGTGTGCTCGTTAGACGAATAAGTAGAGCATGAATCTATTTTTAAAATTCGATATATAGCCTAGTCGAACAAAAACCCAAAAGTTTCACAAATTTATGAGAAAATATTACGTCAGTAGCGAAAGCTCGATCGAGCTAGGCACCATCTTAACATGTATATGNGTTTATCAACTAGCATGCCTGAAACATCTTGGATAAGTCATTTACTCAGAGACTTCTCTTATTTTAAAAGGTAGATGCATGGATCCGTCCAATTCTTCGATCCTTTGGCTCCCACCTCTATTGCTTTGGCTTCGTGAGCCTATTCTGACCTCCTAAAGTTAACTGATTTAAGCTTCTAATTATAATTAATGAGTCATATCAAATTAAATCTAAATAACATAATCATAAAAATATGTTGAATTAAAATATTCAGACAAAATTTGATCAATATAGACTATAACAATCAAATTTGCTGTAACATAAAATATTAACATTAATTTATCAATTTTTTTATATTTATTAAAAAAAATTATTGTAAAACCAATTTGATCTAACTAGGATAGCACACAAATATTTTTCCAAGTCATTTTAGAGTCTGGACTTAAGCTGCCTCCGTTGTCTCGGCAACGGACGCGATACACCAAAATTCTAATTTTCGTCCGCTCCGCTTTTTTTTTGGTTTCGTCAAGTTCGGACGGTAATCAGGACGCAATCTTTTTTAAAATATTCGAGTGATTTTGAGCCAAGATGAATTGACTCCACACGTTAACTGCCCAGAAGGCCAAGACAAGCCNCATCCTTGTTGATGTTCTACCACTTGTCTAAGTCACATCATCAAATGTGAAGGATGTGACCACTCATTGACCCTGAAGATTATATTATACGTGTAATATGGCATCATCACTATGTGACTGCATGACAGGTGTTTATCTAATTGTTGTTGAGGGTGTCGTCAAAATCACACAAAATATGGATAAAAGGTCGGTCCACTCGCTTTTCACGTCCTTAATTATTTTTTGAGTAAGTTGATTATGATCTTATTAGTAGCCTCAGCTTGCCAATTCAATTGCGANGACCATGAAGATTATATTATACGTGTAATATGACCTCATCACTATGTGACTGCATGGAAGGTGTTTATCTAATTATTATTGAGGGTATCGTAAAAATCACACAAAAGATGGATAAAAGGTCGGTCTATTAGCTTTTCACGTCCTTAATTATTTTTTGAGTAAGTTGATTATGATCTTACTAGTAGCCTCAGCTTGCCAATTCAATTGCGGGTGATACATAGAGGTAAACTTCAAACAGATTCTTTAGTTTTAACATAAGTCCTTTACTCTTTGATTAGAAATTGGATACTATTCTCTGTGATGAAATCAATGAAAATTTAAAAACGTAGATGATTTCTATCAATATGAAGTTGCGAACAACATCAACAATAATCCGAGAATGCGCTTTGTCCACGATCCACTTTTAGAAATAATCAACAATAGCCAATATATATATCTTTGCTGTCATCTAGAAGGGGAGAAAATGTCCAAGGATATCAAGTCTCCAAATAATGAATGCCCATAGATTGAAAGTTTGTTCTAACTAGTGAGAAAACTCGGGTGTATTTGTGCAGATTTTTTACTGTTCNCATCAACAATAATCCGAGAATGCGCTTTGTCCACGATCCACTTTTAGAAATAATCAACAATAGCCAATATATGTATCTTTGCTATCATCTAGAAGGGGAGAAAATGTCCAAGGATATCAAGTCTCCAAATAATGAATGCCCATGGATTGAAAGTTTGTTCTAACTAGTGAGAAAACTCGGGTGCATTTGTGCAGATTTTTTACTGTTGGTTCATCATCTATTATAAAGTTTACCTAGAAGTATCCTTGCCACTGCCTTCAGTGGGCCAACATTCGGTGGAGCTTTCACATTTGCTAGTCCATTTCATTGAGGATTCCTCAACTTCACTTTCCTGCACGCACCTTAAATATAAGAAATGGCAAGCCTTTGGAAAAGTTTATCAACTAGCATGCCTGAAACATCTTGGATAAGTCATTTACTCAGAGACTTCTCTTATTTTAAAAGGTGGATGCATGGATCCGTCCAATTCTTTGATCCTTTGGCTCCCACCTCTACTGCTTTGGCTTCGTGAGCCTATTCTGACATCCTAAAGTTAACTAATTTAAGCTTCTAATTATAATTAATGAGTCATATCAACTTAAATCTAAATAACATAATCATGAAAATATATTGAATTAAAATATTCAGACATAATTTGATCAATCTAGACTATAACAATCAAATTTGCTGTAACATAAAATATTAACATTAATTTATCTATTATTTTTTTATATTTATTAAAAAAAAAATTATTGTAAAAACAATTTGATCTAACTAGGATAGCACACAAATCTTTTTCCAAGTCACTTTACATTTATTTCGTGTCCCGCTTAAAATTAGATATCATGGTTAAATAATGCGTAAGTTGCGTCTGGACAGCGGACGCGATACACAGAAATTTTAATTTTCGTCCGCTCCGCTCCTTTTTGGTTTCGTCAAGTACGGACCATAATCAGGACAATTTTTTTTTTTNTTTTTCCAAGTCACTTTACATTTATTTCGTGTCCCGCTTAAAATTAGATATCATGGTTAAATAATGCGTAAGCTGCGTCTGGACAACGGACGCGATACACAGAAATTTTAATTTTCGTCCGCTCCGCTCCTTTTTTGGTTTCGTCAAGTACGGACCATAATCAGGACACAATTTTTTTCTTAAAATGTTTTGAGTGATTTTGAGCCGAGATGAATTGACTCCACACGTTAAGTGCCCAGAAGGCCAAGACAAGCCGCGCTCCCGGCGGCGAGATGAAGCTCCGGAGCAATGAATACGAAGGCGAGCAGGCGAGCCCTCGTTAATTGATGGCACATGCACCGCCTCATCACGCCCGTTGGTACCAAATGTGACGCGGCCCAGCCTCTGCCCGCGCCATTAGCTCCTTCCTATTTATTACGTCATAAAAGCTACCCGGTCCCGAGATTTAATTACAAAGCTACCCCCTTTCCCAAATTGGCCACTGCCGTCCGCCTAATTGAACCAAACTGCATGAGCCGTCCAATCTCGATCAAACAGTTAGAGATCGTCGAACATATTCTGTATCCCCTTCAGTTGTCAATACATAATTTTGCTGGCTGTTAAGCGTAGTTTAGCTCACTGCCGCTTAGTNTGAGCCGTCCAATCTCGATCAAACAGTTAGAGATCGTCGAACATATTCTGTATCCCCTTCAGTTGTCAATACGTAATTTTGTTGGCTGTTAAGCGTAGTTTAGCTCACTGCCGCTTTAGTTTTTATTTCTGCAAGTCCGAGAAATTGCTAACCGTTCTTGCGGGTTTTTGCTTTCTTTTTCAATTAGAAGGTAAGGTCGCCGGAGATCAGTGGCTCTACAGCGGCAACCGTTGGCCGGACCTGGTTTAAAAAAATAACTGCTTTTTTTGTTATCATTTCGCCCGTCAAATAGTTCATTATTTGCATCAAGTCGTTAAATAGTTTATGTTCGACTAATTAAATATAGCAAGTGTTTTCGATTAATTTGTTAAGTAAATGAGCCGAACATAAACAAAATGCACATCGCAAATAAAATTTGGTTTGTTCGTGCTCGGTTAGTTTTGACTTGAAATAACTAAATTATGACTAAAATTGTTGAGTATTATTTTCTAATTATTTAATTGAATAATTGGCTACAAGGCTATAATATTTATTATCAATTTAAATTATTAATTAAAAAACTGAATAATTATATATTAAACTCTATTTAATGAATATGTTAATATAAATTATAAGATTTAAAACTTGCTTCTATTCATAAATATCTTATGGATGTGTGCTCGTTAGACAAATAAGTAGAGCATGAATCTATTTTTAAAATTCGATATATAGCCTAGTTGAACAAAAAACCAAAAGTTTCACAAATTTATGAGAAAATATTACGTCGGTAGCGAAAGCTCGACCGAGCTAGGCACCATCTTAACATGTATATCGATATGTCGTCTGATAATTAATTGTACATACAATATTTTCTCTAGAATTAAGAAATGCGTCAATTTTGATCTTTCCTTGGAGAAAACTGGTTCTCGAGTCATCGGAAGTCAGCTTTCTCCACCACTTACTTTGACTTTTTTTTTAGATTATTTTCCAAATGTCCCTCTTTTATCTCCCTGTCCTCTTCCTCTTTTTATTGAGCAATAGAAAACTGAATTGGAAATAAAACAAAAGGGAAAAGAAAGTAGTGCGGTAATAGAAGCGTTGGTGGGGATTTATAAAAAAAGTTTGGCCTTTTTCTTATTAATCGACAGAAAAAAAAAAAAACTAAGTAGAGGAGGGTCAACCGGGCCACCTCTCGCCCTTAGCTGCTGGTTAACGCCGCTCCTCGCCCTTTAGTCACCACATGCGCTCTTGTTTTGCTTCTCTTTCTCTTTGCGGGTGGGGGAACATCACCATTTGTGTTTTGCATTTCTGGTTTCTTGTTTTACTTCTCATTTCTCGTTTCAATTTGCTAGTGCCCTATTTTCTCTTTATCTTAGACTGGTTGTAAAAAAGGGGACTGAAGAGGTAGCAGGGGAAGAGGGAGAGGGAGAGAGACGGAGGCACTAGCGTTCTGCTCGGCTTCTTTCTCTTTTTTTCTGCCCTGTATACAGTGTGAGAGAGGGAGTTGTGGGCATTGTTTCGTGATATAGTTCTTAATGCTTTTACCTTATCTCGACCCTCCATTTTCGGATTCTTAGTTTCAGAACATTCCTTCGTTTCCTTAAGTTCATCTTCTTTTTAAAATATCACCTTTCTCTTTTCTGCCTTTATTTTTTTTTTTCAATTGAGTGGAGTTTCTTAAGTGAGCTGAAAAGCTTCATAGATCTGAGGAATAGCGGAAGGGCCGCCAAAAAAGGTAAGATTTTGTTGAGGGAAGAAGGCTAAACATGAGTTTTGGTGGCTTGTTCGACGGGGAATCAGGTGGTGGCAGGCTGGTGTCCGATTTGCCATATGGAAGCTCAGCCATGCCGGCCGGCTCAATTTCCCAGCCCCGCCTCGTCCTGAACTCCGGTGATCGAAAGTCCATGTTTAGTCCCTCGGGCCTCTCTCTCGGCCTTGTGAGCAATTACTTTCGCCGTTATTTATTTTTTAATTACCTTTAATTCTGAAGCTTGTNCGGCCTTGTGAGCAATTACTTTCGCCGTTATTTATTTTTTAATTACCTTTAATTCTGAAGCTTGTTTTTTTTATTAATCCCTTTTACTAAATTCTCTCGTTTTGGGTTTCCATCGAAGCAATCTAATCTGGAGAATCAGGGGGACTACAACCGGCTCGCTTCCATTGGCGGGGGCGGAGGTGTGGGTGAGCTTGACGGTATCTGTCGTAACAAGGAAGACGAGAACGAGAGTAGGTCCGGAAGTGATAACTTTGAAGGAGGCTCCGGCGACGATTTGGATGAGAACCCTCGCAAGAAGAAGCGCTACCATCGCCATACTCCTAAACAAATTCAAGAGCTCGAAGCGTAAGATTTGTCCTTCTTGGCTTGTGAAAAATTTCCATTTTTTTTTCCTCAGCGGATGAACTAATTTGTGTTTTGCAGTCTCTTCAAGGAGTGCCCTCATCCAGATGAGAAGCAAAGATTGGAACTTAGCAAGCGGCTTGGTCTGGAGACCCGCCAGGTCAAATTCTGGTTCCAGAATCGTCGAACGCAAATGAAGGTAGTCCCTAAAAAATTACAAAGATCTAATTTTTTTTTTGTATAATGTTATCGTGTTTCTGATTTTTTTTTACAAAACTCGTCNCTTTGAAGGAGGCTCCGGCGACGATTTGGATGAGAACCCTCGCAAGAAGAAGCGCTACCATCGCCATACTCCAAAACAAATTCAAGAGCTCGAAGCGTAAGATTTGTCCTTTTTGGCTTGTGAAAAATTTACTTTTTTTACNAAGCCGCGCTCCCGGCGGCGAGATGAAGCGCCGGAGCAATGAATACGAAGGCGAGCAGGCGAGCCCTTCGTTTAATTGATGGCACATGCACCGCCTCATCACGCCCGTTGGTACCAAATCTGACGCGGCCCAGCCTCTGCCCGCGCCATTTAGCTCCTTCCTATTTATTACGTCATAAAAGCTCCCCGGTCCCCGGATTTAATTACAAAGCTACCGCCTTTCCCAAATTGGCCACTGCCGTCCGCCTAATTGAACCAAACTGCATGAGCCGTCCAATCTCGATCAAACAGTTAGAGATCGTCGAACATACTCTGTATCCCCTTCAGTTGTCAATACATAATTTTGTTGGCTGTTAAGCGTAGTTTAGCTCACTGCCGCTTAGTTTTTGTTTCTGTAAGTCCGAGAAATTGCTAACCGTTCTTGCGGGTTTTTGCTTTCTTTTTCAATTAGAAGGTAAGGTCGCAGGAGATCAGTGGCTCTGCAGCGGCGCCGGTTGGCCGGGCCTGGTTTAAAAAAATAACAGCTTTTTTGTTTGTTATCATTTCGCCACAGAAAAGTAGGGTTGTCAAAATAGTTCATTATTTGCATCAATCGTTAAATAGTTTATGTTCGACTAATTAAATATAGTCAGTGTTTTTGATTAATTTGCTAAGCAAATGAGCCGAACATGAATCAATTTTTTTGCGCTTGATGTATAAACGAGCAGATCGTAAATAAAATTTGTTTTGTCCGTGCTCGGTTCGTTTTGACTTGAAATAACTAAATTATGATTATAATTGATGAGTATTATTTTCAAAATATTTAATTGAATAATTTGCTACAAGGCTATAGTAGTTATTATAAATTTAAATTATTAATTAAAAAACTGAATAATTATATATTAAATTCTATTTAATGAATATGTTAATATAAATTATAAGATTTAAACATGGCTTCTATTCATAAATATCTTATGGATGTGTGCTCGTTAGACAAATAAGTAGAACATGAATCTATTTTTAAAATTTGATATATAACCTAGCCGAACAAAAATCCAAAATTTTCACAAATTTATGAGAAAATATTATGTCGGTAGCAAAAGCTCGATCGAACTAGACACCATCTTAACATGTATGTCGATATGTCGCCTGATAATTAATTATACATACAATATTTTCTCTAGAATTAAGAAATGCGTCAATTTTGATCTCACCTTAGAGAAAACTGGTTCTCGAGTCATCGGAAGTCAGCTTTGTCCACCACTTACTTTGACTTTTTTTTTTTAGATTATTTTTCTAATGTCCCTCTTTTATCTCCCTGTCCTCTTCCTCTTTTTATTGAGCAATAGAAAACTGAACAGGAAATAAAACAAAAGGGAAAAGAAAGTAGTGCGGTAATAGAAGCGTTGGTGGGGATTTATAAAAAAAGTTTGGCCTTTTTCTTATTAAATCGACAGAAAAAAAAAAAAAAAACTAAGTAGAGGAGGGTCAACCGGGCCACCTCTCGCCCTTAGCTACTGGTTAACGCCGCTCCTCGCTCCTTAGTCACCACATGCGCTCTTGTTTTACTTCTCTTTCTCTTTGCGAGTGGGGGAACATCACCATTTGTGTTTTGCATTTCTCATTTCTTGTTTTACTTCTCATTTCTCGTTTCAATTTGCTAGTGCTATTTTCTCTTTATCTTAGACTGGTTGTAAAAAAGGGGACTGAAGAGGTAGCAGGGGAAGAGGGAGACGGAGGGAGACGGAGAGAGACGGAGGCACTAGCGTTCTGCTCGGCTTCTTTCTCTTTCTTTCTGCCCTGTATACAGTGTGAGAGAGGGAGTTGTGGGCATTGTTTCGTGATTAGTTCTTAATGCTTTTACCTTATCTCGTCCCTTCATTTTCGGATTCTTAGTTTCAGAACATTCCTTCGTCTCCTTAAGTTCATCTTCTATTTAAAATATCAACTTTCTCTTTTCTGCCTTTTTTTTTTTTATCAATTGAGTGGAGTTTTTTAAGTGAGCTGAAAAACTTCATAGATCTGAGGAATAGCTGAAGGGCCGCCAAAAAAGGTAAGATTTTGTTGAGGGAAGAAGGCTAAAAANACCATGCCAAACTCATCTCTTGAGCTTGCTGTTGGTGGCAATGCCTTTGGGGCTTTCGGACCGGCTCCGCACACGTTTTCATCGGTGACTGATTTTGTTGCGGCGGCTTCGAGCCCCTTGGGGACTGTAATCACCCCTCCGGTGAGGGCATCGATTCCTCCTGTTGATAGATCGCTGGAGAGATCTGTTTTACTAGACTTGGCTTTGTCTGCCATGGATGAGCTTTTGAAGATGGCGGAAATGCGGGAGCCGCTTTGGATTGTTGCTGGTCAAGGAAATGGTAGAGAGACCTTGAATTTTAAGCAGTATGAGGAGATGTTCCCTAGCGGCATTAGTGTGAAGGAGGTTGGTTTTGTTTCGGAGGCGACGAGGGAGACTGCCGTGGTCATCATTAACAGTATTGCGCTTGTTGAGACTCTCATGGATGCGGTATGTATTTTGCATTTTTTGCTTAATATTTTTTTAATTTAATTATTTTTGGAGTTTCCTTATGAAAATACGAAATTGTTTTTTGCATGAATAAAAATACTTGAAGTTATTAGTTTCTTTGTTTTTTTTTTTTTAAATGTATATATTTTAAATTATAGCTTAATTTTTATTTATAAGATAATACTCAATAAGATTATGAATATTTTTTTTTTACATGATAAAAAACTATGTTCATGTTAAGTAGTATAATGTCATTGTGGAGTGATGATTTCATTCCTCATTTTGATTCCATCGAATAACCGACAATTTATGTGTACTTTTATTTGGTTATGGTATACTTCACATTAGGAATAAATAAAATAGGATTATTTACATGTATACNTATTTCCATATCTAACATCTAAATTATATATATATATATATATATATATATATATATATAGATGCCATATTTAACATGCATGAGGTGTTAAATATGCAAATACATAAAATTGGGTGATATGTACTTGAATGTCCCAATAAAATAATATAAATAATGCAATACAATAATGTGGGTTTATTGAACTTTTTTAAAAATAAATGTCTTCATAATGAGCTAGATTTAACTAGAAATATATATATAGTTCTTCTCATTTATATGGATAGAACTTGTTACTTCCAATTGTTATTCATTCATACAGTTGCTATCAAACTTTTTATTTCAGTTTTAATTCTTTCAACGAGCCCAAAAATTTTTAAATATTATATATATATATATATTCATATATGTGCCATAGATTCTCTATATGCTACGTTAGTTAAATAATTATATTTTCCTATCTTTCAAATTCTGTGTTAGGCGCGTTGGGCAGATATGTTCCCCGGAATAATTGCTCGAACAGCCACAACTGATATAATTTCGCCTGGAGTCGGCGGTTCCAGGAACGGAGCTCTTCAACTTGTGAGTCTTTTTCCTGTGATCTCCTCATGAATCAACCTCCATGCATGTATATACCAAATCAAAATACTAATATTTAACTGTAGGCTAACTACTTCAAAAATCTGTAGATGCATGCTGAGCTACAGGTTCTCTCCCCTCTCGTTCCAATCCGAGAAGTGAACTTTCTCAGATTCTGTAAGCAACTTGCTGATGCTGCTTGGGCTGTCGTTGATGTCTCTGTTGATGCAATTCGAGATAATCACACTTCTGCTTCTGGTGCTAGCGCTAAATGCCGCAGGTTGCCTTCTGGCTGCGTCGTGCAAGACATGCCCAATGGTTACTCCAAGGTAATTATATATATAGATAAGTTTGCATTATTAAAGATTTTTCTTTTCCTTAAAAAAATTTGACATTTACCAATTACCACCCGGTTGCTCTCTGTTGTCTGCGTTCTTAATAAACCAAGGCCTCGTCTTTCTAATTTTATTGTTAATTAGTTTTCCTCTTTCCCACTTCCCGAGCTCCTCCATATGGTCATTATAATAATTTGCATCTCCTAATTGAAGAAGCTTTTCTGGCTTCTATTCCATTCTTCAATGGTACTTGATTTGATTCCTCTCGTAAAACTATTAATTACTTAATATTTCCACATTAACCTTTTCCAGCTTTTCCACATCCCCCCACAGTGNTATATATATATATATATAAAATTAATGAGCAGTATTTTGAGGCAAAACGAGCTGAACACGAGTTGTACGCGAACAACGAACCTTTTTAACCCCTAACTACTTATGTACTTTATTATTATTATTATAATAAGAGGATGAAGTTATCGCTTGGGTGTGTTTTAGCAGAAACGTAGTTTTAAAAGCAGATGGGCTACTATCTAATTTCTTGAATTTCTTGTGGTTTGATGTAAAAATATTATATAATATTTTTATACATCATCATGAAAGTGTGCGCAGCATCATTAAAATTATTTAAAAATTTCAACTCAGTTGTTAGAAATAGTTTTATTGTTTTTTAATTACGCCTAAATAAGCAGGTACATCAGCAAGATTATGACAATTATTTCTTAAAACCTTGCTTTAAAATCCTCAATTTTTATCAAGCTATGAATCCATACAATCTCTTCTTCTGGCAAGAGCTAAGGGTCCGTTGGGGCAGCTTATAAGTGCAGGCGGTGTTTTCAAAACGCCGTCGTACTGTTTGGTTCGCGCGTTTCACCAGCTTATCCGAAATTGCGTTTGAGTTTTTGCACTAAACGCAGACCGCGGGTCGACCCTTGCGGTCGGCCTGCGGGCCCCGTTTGAGGATAAGCAACTTATCCTGAAACGCACAAACTGCCCCAAACGAACCCTAGGTAATATTCTGCATACAAATGAAAGTCAAAGGCCCCAGAGCTTTCCGGTTGGGTCGTAAAATATTCAGCAACAGAGTTATATTTATGTCCAAGTTTTATGTAAAGACAGCATATTTACAACTAAAAAACAAGTTCATATGATAGACATGACAGAACATTTATGTGAACAACTTAGAATGAGAAAACATCGCAAGGCCTTGCCCAACTGAAATCTGTTCATTTTTATAAATGAGGTTAAGATAATCTGCTCATCTCTTTAAATAGTGAACATATGATTATAAAATATTGAACACAAGTTGGGGCTTCTATGAATGTGAAGGAGAATATTGGATATTTTGTAATAACAATAAAGCTACCATGGTCTGGTGATGGAGGTCGGATAGTAGTGGATGAGCTACAATGGATAGGTGATGATGGTCGAATGACCGTGAATGAGTTAACGATGATTCGAGAATAATGGTTAGATGTTGACGGATGAGATATGATGATCAAGAAATTGTGGCAACGATGGTTAATGATGGTGATGAATAATTGAGAACAAGACAACATTGAGGTTGTCTTTCAGAAGAACTATTAACTTTCTCAAATCCTTAACCTCTTTCAAAATTCAGAGCAAGGTCCTCTGTATGTGAGAGGTTGGGTTATATTTATAATATTTTAACGTTTGAGTTTATCAAATTTAGCCAAAATATTAAAAAAATACTTCAAATAACAAATACATTGGCGATTCTTTTAGTATTTATGAGCATTAGTGGCCTCAAATTAATTGATCTAAGGCTCATTTGAGTTCTCTCATTGAGATGCTCGTTTAGAATCTAAGAGGATGAGATTTCAAGGTCATTTGTTCCTTCAATTATTAACATGAAGTTTCCAACTATGCTTTATGTGCTTCATTTAGCCTTATGTAGATATGGATTAAATAACTTTTGTTGTCATTTGATTGATCTCATTGAAACATTTAGTTGACGATAAACTTTGTTGAAATCAAAGTTTAGTAGCCTTGAATTTAATATATGTGTAGTATATTGATATTTGTATTAAATTAAATAGATTTTATTGGGGAAGCATCATTTATCCCTTTCTTTTGAATGTCAAAATATTTTTCATCATACAATAAATGGACTAGCAAATTGGGACATAAAATATAGTTTCAAAAAATTAAGGCGCTGTACTCCTAATGAGACATCACTGTGGGCCTTCTCTTTGGGTTGAAAACCAACTAAATTATCCTAAATCATAATTTCATTAATATTTGAAGTTGACACAGTAATAAGAGCAAAATTCTTGTTTTAGTCTCCAAATTTTATTTCAAAATAATGTAAATATACTATTGGGCTAAAAAATTGTCAAAATTAAGAGGAAAAAAACCTTTTAAATTTTTCCGATGATTCTAACATTTTTAAAAGAGAGGGCTATTTTATTAACATCTGATAGGACTAAAAGATGCATGGTTTGATAGACTTTTTAGTTAATTAATTGTTGCATGTTAGTGACAGGAGCTTGCAAGTGCTCCAAGTATTATAGGGGAGCATGATAATGCCACNTCGTTAAGAAACGAACACGAACAATTTCAAACACGAGCTTATTTCAAACAAACTAAATTTTAAACGAACCGATCACAAACACAAGCTCTGTTAGTTCGTGTTCGGTTCGTTTACACCCCTAGTTGCCTCTATCAATATCATCTCTGAGGACTGAGAACTTTGCACTACATTACAAGCTAGATATTTTTAAGGGCAACTTCTTAAAAGTTTTAATAAAATAGAGTTTGAGCAAAGTGGTGATGGGACCTTTCTACTTACTAAGAAGGAAAGATATCACATGTTACTCCTATAGTGATGGTTCTCACTACATACTCAAATCATTCCAATTAGATATAAACTCTAATAAGGACTACTAGGCATCTGCTTGTAATCGTCAAATAATTCATGGTGATCCGATGATGCACTCAAGTGAATTACCAAACAATTATTTCTTACAGCTTCATGAAACTCTTGAAGAATTCACGTAGTAATTCAACATAAAATTCAAAAGCAAAACTTAACATGCTAGTGAAAAAAAAAAAAAAAAATAATAGTAAAGATTTGTGGTTGCTTATATTGCAATAGAGCGTACTATACTAATAATGTGTTGCCAAGGGTTTACATCCCCTTTGACAACTTATAATGTAAAGTAATAGAATCCTTGAAGCATGTGATAGACTTGTGCTCTTATGGATGCAAAGTGTCCCTATACTTATATTAGTGCTATCATGCTAGACAACCAAAGAAGAATTAATCGTTCCATCAATGAGAGGTTGCAATTGGCTATCAGGTATATAAGTTGATGGTATGGAAACATCCATTGAAAAAAACACGGGTAAATACATAAATGGAACCTTAGGTGTCATAGGATGTACTACGATCGATATCTTTATTGAAGCCATTGTATACCTTGCTTGCTTATTTTGTAATCAATCATAATTTTTTGTGGCTTGACATTCACCATCCTTCTTTACCTTATTACGTTCATTACATGGTTGTCATGTCTAATTTTATCTTACCATGAAGAGGGTAATATCTTTTTCTGTATTCATCTAAGCTAACATTTTTTATTCATTTCCCCATCACATACAAAAAAAATATATTTTCATAGTGTATAACTTCTAAATTGCACAACTGCTTTCTCCAATTTTGTTGAGTGGTAAACCTTCTAGCAAAATATCTTACTAGAGAAGATTTTAGCGAGACACTGGTTTTCTTCTTTTAATAAGATTTCCACATATAAATTTTGGTGTTCCATAATCTCTCAACATTTTGTCAATTGTATTAAAACACTTGTTAAAAATTAAGATAAATAATCTCTTCCTCTATCGACATATATTATCTTAGTCAAAATATTCAACTAGTTCAATGGATAATTTGATCATATCTCTTAAAGTCATTATTTAACTCTACATGATTCAATCTTACATTGATTAAAAACAAAAAATCATTAATGTGGTTAATAATATTTTTCCTCTGATTTGTAATTATAAGCTCAAGATTATTGATATTGATTTAGAACTTAATAAAAATCAGCGATCTAATTTGATCCATTTATTAAATATTTGATCATTATTCAATCTCTTAATCAACATCATACTTGTGGCACAAATTTCTTTTTATTTGAATGATTTTTCAACAACAAATTTAGTTATGTTTTAACTAGTTATATATCATCACAATTGAAGATGTTGAATTTACAAGCAAGTTGTATGGTCAAGTACCTTGGATATTTAATGAAGTTTTATGAACTTATGAATTCATAAAATAGGCTTCAATAAATTTACATGCAATTTATAGATTAAAATTTGCTGGTTGGTTGTTGACAGCAATAAGACAGCTTACAGAACATGCCAATCAAGTTGACATAGCAACCACTGTGGAGAAGTTCAGACGGTACGCAGCTATGATGATATTATCATCACCAAAAAAAAAAAAAAAGAAGAAAATATTATTTATTTATTTATTATTCGTGCACTATGCATGAGAGTAGGCCATACCTCAAAAAGATTAATGTTTTATTCTACTGTGATTTTGCATTCGATTTACTAATGATAAGAGCTCGTTCGTGTTCGACTCATTTATATTACGAGCTCAAGATGTGTGTTCGTGTTTGACTCGTTTGCTTAACTAGGCAAACACAAGCTGTTCACAAACAAAGAGTTGGTTTGACAACCTTAATCACATAGTAATTGTTAGAATCAGTGGAGCCCGGTCTATTATTGTTGGACGGTTACTTTGCTTTGGAGAGTCACACCTCTTCACAAATAACCACTCTCGCTTTCCTCTTTTGTGAAGTGAAGCAAAGCATCTCTTCACTCCCTCCCGTTATTGATAAAAAGCTTCAGATGACTCTCCTTGGGTTTAGTAGTCACGCTTTGAGTTCTTCTTCGGTTTCCTCGGGTTAGAGGAAGGTTTCCTCGGGGCAGAAGAAGAGAAGTGCAAGGAGGAGCAGTTCCTTGCGGCACAAGGAAGAAGAAGGAAGAAGAAGAAGATTGCTCTCCCTAGCATTCTTCTTGGTGGTTTGTGGCAGAAGAGAAATTGAGTTTATTTCTCTTGTAAGTTTGTCTTCTTCGGTGTATCTCGGTATAGAGAGAGAAGAAGATAGAGAGAGCAACGAAGAGTGAGAGATTCCTCTTATAAGTCGAGGTGATCGACTGGTGTAAATTCCTCAAGCAGTAAAATCCTCTGCAACTCCGTGGATGTAGGCAATTTGTCGAACCACATAAATTTGTGTGTTCCGCTGTATTGTTTTTTTCTGGTGTGATTTTTCTCGTTCTATTTTTCACTTCGTCAATCGTTCTCCTGTTTGATTAATATTTATACCACATCAACTGATTTTTCTGGATCTCGCAACAACAACAGTGATAAGATGTTAAGGGTTAGGTGAAGATTTAAAAATTATTGTTTATATTAAAACATCATTTGTATATAATTTACTAATTTTTATTCTATTTTCTTAATTAATACTTTTAATTGATTATAAATCTTTGTATACTTGTAGTTAATTAAATTATATATATATATATATATATATATATATA